>BQNB010001758.1:38301-134054 GCA_026074375.1 Tanacetum coccineum | reverse complement strand
GAACAAGTAAACACCAATAATAGCAAAACACAAAGAAAATCCTAATATGGGTGTTTGTTTGCGTCGACCAAGAGAGGAGAGAAGAGAGAGATTATATAAATTATGAGCTCTAGGATCCTCTTTATATACTAGGTGAATTTAGGGTTTACCTAAAATACATATCTTGGAGGAAAAGATAGCTCAAAACCCAATCCCACCTCCTTGGGCTTTAGGCCGGTCGAACCAAGGGAAAACACCCATTTGTGTTGACTTTTTGGCTTTTCCTTTATTTATGGTTAATTACATTTAATTACCCATTAATTAAAAAGTCTTATTTGTTAATTATTCATAACGAACTAATTAACGGCCGTTAGTGTTCTTTCGTCAAATCATATATTAATATAAATAATAAATATACAAATATATTATTATAAACATCAATAGAATGATATCTAAGTGTAAATGTGTGTGACCCCATAGACCCACGTATTTCCAACTGTATAATTATCCGTATGACATGAACACAAACCAACAACTCCCACTTGCGAATGTCTTTGTCATATAATATAACATACTAACATTGATGAATAGTCTAGCAACATCATCAATCCTCTCATAAATACCTGAGTATGCAGTTTTGGTAAACAAATCAGCCTTCAATGGTTTCAGTCAGTCCTATCCTTTTGTTTCAGATACAATATTAAATATGGATATGGATCAATAGTCATTCCATAGTTTAACGATTCTGTTTCTCGCACTTGTATTGATTTTGATCACCAAATGTAAAAAGAATCATCTTAACTACACTTTGGGCACGGCCATGCAAATATTTGATCAACCCAACGAGGGCCCCAGTAAGTATCTTACTCCCACACACGTGTAGGAACAAATCCTATTTTGACTACAAGTGTTTGTCATGTACTTCAAAACATTTGTGAAAATAGCCATTATGACTACATTTTAACAGCATAGTAGTAGACTATAATCAAGAAATGCTATCCATACATGCAAAACCCGCTTGCATCTCAAGTCTAAGGATAAACATAACTTTTACCATGTGTGTAATGCACCCAATGACGCTGATCCATAAAGTGATTAACACAGGTGAGGTATCCAATATTCAACCACATTGAATAACATGTGAAGTTGGCAGAATCATCTTTATATATTCTCCAAAATACAACCAAACACTCATATTTACCTTATCTTAACAATACTCCTATATTATTAACTAGTAATGGACATAGCTTTAGAATGCTACAAGTCATTCATGGATATAAACATGCAAATATAAGACACAATTATTATGAAATGAAAACAATGTACCACGTAAATTAATTCATTTATTAAAATAATAATCGTTTAACATCCCATTATCCAAATACTAACTAATACATCACACATTTACATAAGACTACTAGCAGGAACAATTCCAATCGCCATAGCATGTTCATAATGATTATTGAACGACATCGGTTTTGTAAACGGATCAGCTACATTGTCATATGTGCGAACTTTCTTAAGGACAATCTCATGTTCTTGAATTACTTCATGAATGTAGTGATATAAAATTCCAAGATCGTTGGCGATCGCTATTGCAGGCTCATTGTCACATAGCATCTCAATGGGTCTTTTATTCGATGGCACGACACCTCCAAGTCCATCAATAAATTTCCTCATCCAGACGGCTTTCATTGATGCTTTAGCAGCAACAATGTACTAAGCTTCTGTAGAAGATATTGCAGTACTGCTTTGCTTGCCACTCTTCCAGTCCACGGATCCATCATTAAGTATGAACACATATCTCGTTTGGGATTTGGTATCGTCCTTATCTGTTTGAAAACTAGCATCAGCATAACAAGATACTTTTAGCTCAGCTTCAGGTTTTGCCCCATACACAAGAACCATATCTTCAGTATTCCTCAAATACTTAAGAATAGCTTTAATAGCAGTCCGGTGAATCTCACCAAGATTTTGCTGAAAACGACTACACAAATTTTGCGCAAAGGCAACATCATGTCTAGTACATCTAACGTATACATGATTGAACCTATAGCTGAAGCATAAGGAACTCTTTCCATACATTATACCTCACTAGGTGTTTTACCACCTTAGGAATTTCTATAGTCAGTCTTTTCTATCATTGGAGTATACCCCTTCTTGGAGTTTTCCATCCAAAATTTCTTTAGGATTTTCTCTAGATAAGCACTTTGACTAAGAGCAATTAACCGCTTAGATCTATCACATATGATCTTGATTCCAAGGATGTATGCTGCTTCTCCTAAGTCTTTCATAGAATAACACTTACAAAACCAAGATTTAACTTCTTGCATCATTGTAACGTAATTTCCCATGAGTAATATGTCATCGACATACAAGATTAGGAACGCAACATTACTCCCACTAGCTTTGAGATATACACATGGCTCATCATGATTTTGAGTAAAACCAATTCTTGATTTCTACATCAAATATTTTATTCCAACTTCTAGATTCTTGCTTCAAACCATAAATGGAACGTTGAAGTTTGTATACTTTGTTGGGATGTTTTGGATCCACAAACCCCTTTGGTTGCACCATGTATACGTCCTCGCTTAGGTGACCGTTCAGAAGGCGGTTTTAATATCCATTTGCCAAATCTCATAGTCATAGAACGCGGCTATAGCTAAAAAAATTCTTATAGCTCTAATGTCTGCAACAGGAGAGAAGGTTTTCCCATAATCTATACTGTAGGTTTGGGTATAGCCTTTTGCTACCAGACAAGCTTTAAAGGTGTGTATATTGCCATCCATATTAGTCTTTTTCTTGAAAAGCCATTTACTCCAAACAGTTCGACCATTAGAAGGAAGATCAACCAATACCCAGACTTGGTTATCTTTCATGGATTGCATTTCCGTATTCATAGCTTCAAGCCATTTGTCAAATTCAGGATCTAATAATGCAGACTTGTAATTAGGTGGTTCATTAAGATCCCCTAATTCATATTCCTTAACATCAACATAGAATCCATATCTATATGGTTCTTGAGGTATCCTTGCGGATCTAAGAATAGGAACTTTAACATTTTGGGGATCAACCTCGATAGGCCCTTCGATAGGCGTGACCTCATTATGTATTTCGCTAGTATTTTCAGAAGGTTGTGTATCTTCTTCTTGAATTAATACAAGTCCTCCGTCACTCCTACTCGATTCGAGAAGTCCATGACTCCTACTCACTTTTTGTACCATGAGGCTATTCTCAAAGAACTCAGCATTTTGAGCAAAAAAAATCTTGTTCTCGAGTGATAGTATAAGTAGTAACCCATTATTTCCTTTGGGTATCCTACAAATATACACTTAATGGATCTAGGATCAAGTTTGTCAGGTGTGTCTCGTTTCACAAGTGCCTCACAACCCAAAACCCTTAAGTAGGACAACTTGGGAGCTTTCCCGTGCCATATTTCATAAGGCGTCCTTTTTAACCTTCTTGGTTGAAACCATATTGAGAATGCGAGCTGTAGACTCGAGAGCATATCCCCAAAAGGATTTTTTCAAAGTTGTTAAGATTCATCATGGATCGAATCATCTCAAGTAAAGTTTGATTTCTCCTTTCCAACACCTCGTTATGTTGTGGTGTATAAAGTAGAGTAAGTTGAGATACAATACCATAACTTTTCATGTAATTAACAAACTCATGACTCAGGTATTCGCCTCCTCGATCAGATCAAATCGCCTTTATCTTTTTACCGAGTTGATTTTCAACTTCATTCTGAAAGACCTTATATTTTTCAAACACCTCATGTTTATGTTTCATCAAGTAAGCATAACCAAAATGGCTGAAATCATCTGTAAAGGTGACGAAGTAACTATCACCCTCTCTTGACACAGTTCTAAAAGGGCCACATACATGAGTGTGTGTAAGTCCTAATAGATCCTTAGCTCTTTCCACTTGATGTGGAAAAGGCTTACGCGCCATCTTCCTAGATATACAAGACTTACATTTCTTAAGTGATTCATCGTGAGTGGGTTGCAAGATCCCATCACGCTGAAGCTTGTCCATGTGTTTCTTGTTTATATGACCAAGACGAAAATGCCATAGATAAGAAGAGTCCAACGCATGTTTGGCTCTTTTGTTGCTAACATTAAACATTGAACTAACATTTGGATAAAGATTATGCATATCTATTTCATAAATACCATCCTGTGGAATTGCATTAAAATAAAACACATTATCTTTCAAAACAAAAATATTCCTAAATGTATGAATATAACTGTAATTAACCAAACGGGAAATTAAAACAACACCCCTAGTAACAGAAGGTGCAAAATGACAGTTGTCTAATACAATTATTAAACCACTAGGAAGAATTAAATCAAAACTTCCAATAGCTTCAACGGCTGCACGCATTTCATTTCCTATGTACAGACTTAAACCTCCATGTTTTAACTTCCTGCTTTCTCTAAGACCCTGCAAGGTATTACATATATGAGTACCACAACCCGTATCATATACCCAAGTCTTATTAGGAAAAGCATAGAGTTTTATAGTGAAGATACTTAAAGTAACAGCCATACTAGCATTCTTCCTCTTCTTCAAGTTAGCTTTGTAGGATGAACAATTTCTCCTCCAATAACCCACCTCCTTGTAGTAGTGGCAGACAAAGTCCTTTGTCGGATTATCTCTCTTAGGCGGCGGTAGGATCTTAGGCTTGGGATCTTAAGCAAGCTTATTCTTTCCCTTATCCTTACCCTTTGCCCCTCGCGGTTTTTTCTTGTCCTTTTGGATCTTACCCTCCCGTATAGCTAACACAGCGAGAGTTACAGCCTTCTTCAGAATACCTTTCTCATAGAGTTTTAGCATAGCATGCAATTCAGCTATCGTCTTCCCCATGCTATGCATGTTATAATTCTGAACGAACTGATCATGGTCCTTGTTGAGAGAATTCAAAATAAGACTCACACCAATTTCATTTGGCATAGCATAGCCTAGGCGTTCCAGTGTATCCAAGTAGGTCTTCATCTTTAAGATATAGGAGCTTACTGACTGACCTTCCTTCTGTTTTCAAGCGTGGAAGGCTTTGACTATTTCAAACAGTTTCTGTTTAGCCTGCTCTTCGAACATAGTTTTTAGTTCTTTCAGCATGTCATATGCATTGTATTTCTCTAAAGTCCTTTGAAGGTCTGGAGACATACTTGACAGCATAAGACATGCAACCTCTTGCTCAAGATTGACAGTCTCATAATACTTGTCAATAGTGTCAGGGTCAGTAATTTCAGGATCAGGAGCGGGTCCAGTAGGTTGTTCCATAAACTTTATCTTTTTCTCATACCTGAGAACAATCCTTAGATTGCAATACCAGTTTGTGAAATTTGAACCATTACGTTTCTCCGCTATGAGAATCGACCTGATAGTCATATTGTTTATGTTTTGGGCAGCAGCAACCATCTACAAAACAATCAAAAGTTCAAAAAATATTAGTATTTTCGATAATAATCTCTTATAAAATTAACTACCCATGTTTAAAAACATTAAACAATTAATTTTATCAAGAGTCTAAGATCCAACTTGATGTTCTACCATTAATGTAGTTGATCTACTAAAAATGGTAAAATCAAAAGGTAATCAGCGTGTGATAATTGCCAACATGTACAACTCTTAGCCTTTATGGGGCACAAGGCATTATAATCTAGAATTACAATGTCAAGTAGCATGTTTAACCCCATCATATGCCTCGGGTCGAAGTTCTGAACAACCATACTCGATATAAGTCATCCAATACAAAATCAGTAATTTTACAGTCTCAGGTCTGACCATACGATGGTTATATTACCTTGTTTGCAAATTTACCTAAAACTGTTTTAGAGTAAAATTACAACTCAAATGATTTCATACTTGGATGGCAAATGACTTAATTTTAGGGTAGAATTTGATAAAAACAATGTTACCAAAATTTGTGTATAAGGAAGCATGCATACAACTTTATCACACTAGTTATTTTTAAAACCTTTCCATTTTCATTTTAAAATTAATACAAATCCCTATATTTTATAAATCACATGCTATTTATAAAATTAGGGTTGCCATGTTTACAACATTTCCAAGTATAAGTGATCTTACTACGGATAAAGTTAATTCCCCACGGGAAATAATCGAACCCTAGTAACCACTACGACATACTTAAAATATTGTTTAAAATCGTTTATGTAAAATTTGTGTATTCTTGCGTTGTTCCGTCGTGGGTTCCCTTGCAGAAACCACTAAACCCCTACGTTATAGAACGTTTGCAAGAAAATTATAAATTTACGTATATAGTCTATGATTTAGCAAAGTGTACGTATCAATATACACTAAACCCCTACGTTATAGAACGTTTGCAAGAAAATTATAAATTTACGCATTTTAATCATGTACTTTTAGTCCATATTAATTTTGAAAATCATTTTTGCATAATTATATAAAAAAGCGCCACTATATAAACATGCAAAACATATTTACCAAATTTAATCATACTAAAGAAGAATCATATACGCAATTAAAGCATTAGTTCAACAAAGGTCTTCACTACTTTTGCAATAAATCAAATAATTCACGTAATATTCTCATGCGTACAAAACCACACGCATGCATCTTACATTATATATAAGTGGATATAAGAATGATGACCCACCCACATAAATGCCACAAAAACACCAAAAAATGCCACCTCACCCATAATTAATGCCACATCATCATTTTGTAATACCATGTCATCAATTTTTGATCCACCTAAGCAACCAACAAAGCTACATAGGCATTTATTTATCCACGTATGCATCCTGCAAAGCTGCAAATAAATTCGTAATAAAAATGCTATAACAAGACTCGAACTCATGATAATGCATAAATAGGCAAATGCCTAAACCACTAGAGCAGCCCCCAAATTTGTGATTACATTTGAACAAAAAATACAATAAACATTTATTTTGAATTAAATACCATGATTTGTTATGGAAGGAAATAATTATACCCATTTAATTGTCTAAAGAAAATGCCTATTGTGATGGAAACCATTATAATTTTGGAAACCACAACTATGTCAAACCACCTCACTGCCTTGAATGTGCAAAAAAACTCCCACCGTATTTAATTTAAAAAACTATAATTTAGGTTTGAAATTAAAAAAACCCCACCGTAACAAAATATGTGTAAAAAAATTTATCCATGAAACACTGCCTTGAATAAACGAGTCAAATGATTATAGACCAAAATAAACGCATATCAGTGGCAAGAAAATAGGGATTTCCAAGTCTAGCACCAATTAATAAGGATTTCAAAAACCATCGATCTCACACAATTTTCATTATTAGTTTAGGTTTGAAACATATTCACAATGCTAATCTCATCAAAATAAAAATCAAAGCTTCATCAATCAACAACCAGGTTCGTAAATTCGTTATTTTTTAAAAGCAATTTCAACCCTAGATGATATACGGTTCATTTTTGTTTATCCCCAATTTTTATTCTTGATCTAAATTTTAAATTGATTAATTTATTTGATTGGATTTTATTAGGATGTATTCATGTGATCTCAAATAACAATTTTTGGGTTGATGATTCAAAGGTCAAATTGACGATGCACAATCAAATATCATTAAGGTATGTTTTATCACAAACTTGATGCAGTTGTTTCATTAGGAAAATAAGTATGATGTTATGGCTTTAAATGACCTCTGATTCGAGCCAGGGCAATGGCACAAGAACAAAGGTTTGATATTTTTTAAGGTGCTTATTTATGTTGCCATTTTTTGTAGATAACTGCTTTTTATGATTCATTCTATTCTTTTATGTTGAATTGCAGGTTCAACAGTTGAACAAGGAATATTTTTGATACAATATACTGCCATGTCCTGAAAACTTTGCCTGAGATAGCTGAAAAAAGAAGGCACTTAAGAAACATATATTGGAATGCCTATTGGGCATGTATAATTTTATGGCGATTACACCTTTTTATATTATTCAATATTTTATTTTGAAAATGTATACACCTGTAGAAATGAAAAGCCTTCTCAAAAGGGTCAATTTGATCTAGGGAATGTATATGTACGCGAGTTTGATACCAAGAACAGTCTTGACAATGTATCTTCATTATATCGTTAACTTTTCGACCATGTTTCTACTACATTTTTATAATTATGCAGAAGCTACTGTGATATGTAAAGGACGCATTTTTATAAAACCTATTGCATTTGACAATGTAGGATACTAGGATTTGTTTTAATCATCTTGGGTTATCATGTTCAGAGTGACGTGTGGAAGACTTCATCAGATCATGTAGAGGATATCTTCTATATACGTAAATACCAGGTATGTGACAACCAAACTTGAACTTTATTTGACAAAAGAACTCCATTTTTACAAGTAGTATTAATCATGAACTCCATTTTCTATAAAATATACAAAATCCTTGGCATTAAACCTTAGAGATCTTCAAAATGTGTACAGGAAAGCTGGACTCTTGAATCCTCAAAGCTAAGAACAAAGACTGAAATTCTTGAAAGGAACATACGGTAGAGTTTTTGTATAAATATTTAATAGTAATCATATAACGTATTATAAAACGTGCTACTGTTCACAGCTTACGATTATATATAACCTGAAAATTTTAGGCATTATGGTGGGGAAGACCTAGAGCTATTAAGCCTTAGAGATCTTCAAAATGAGGAGCAACAACTAGAGACAACTCTTACGCAAATAAGAAAAAAGAAGGTAAGTGGATCAGATATTTCATCCTTTATGGTATGTACATAGAAACTATTGCTTAGTCGCTATCCATTGATTTATGTAGAACCAACTCATGCACAACTCTTTCTTCAAAATGTGCAGCAACAATTAAGAGGATTCGAGGCATGAAAGCTTAATTTACAATGTTAGGTTACGAGAAAAGACGTTACAAGAACGAAACAACTCACTATCCAAGAAGGTACATCGTAACTCTAAATTAAGTTTCCAACAGTTGCAATTTGGGAAGATAAAGTAATGATTTAAGTGTTTAAACTGGTATGGTTAAAAGAAAATGAGAAGAACAGTGAGCAGCAAGATGCATGGATGAGTTACCTCAGCCACCGCCACCACCACCACAGCCGCATTTAGTTCCTTCTTTTGCAATAAGTAGGTACTCCCTCTATTTCTTTCTATTAATTCCAAACTTGAAAGGTAGCCATTTATGTCGAAAGAAATAGAGCAATGGTTTTTGCACCATGTGAGACGGAGGAACAAGCTAAGATGACATTAAGAAGAGCAATGGTTTTTCATGTTACATAAATATGACCAGATATCTATCTATATAAGTTTCTTTGATTAAACAAAATCATTTTCAATAAGGAGACTAACTTTAATAATCTATACATTTTTCTATATTTTTTGTTATAAGGATAGTTTGGGAATCTGTTACTTGTATATAATGTTTCTTATTGGAGGATTGAAGGAATTTTGTTGAATAATTTTGAAATGTTTAATAACCAATGAAAGAACATAATAACTACTATAAATGATCTGCTATTTTCAGTCACTTATGTATAATTATATATGTGTTGTACTAAAAATGATTTGCTATTTTTCAGTCCTATCTTGTTGGTTTTTGAGATCCTACCAAACTCTCAAAGTGCAACAACACAGTCTTCACAATCGCATGCTAAGTCACACAAAGTGCAACAACATAGAACCTCAACTGATTCTATTGTGAATCAAATCAAGTAAGGTTCTCAAGAATTTTACTCTCACGTAAATATAATCTTTGAAGCAAAAGTTAGATATAAACTAAAACAACATATGTAGTTTTACATTTGCAGTTTATTTACAATGAATGGTTTCAATAAAGTATCGAATCAACAAAGACTAAGAATGTTACTTATTATTCTATTACACAATTAATTTAATGCATAAGCTTTCCATGTAGACAATGGTTTAGTTCTTTTTTTTGTGGCATAGAGTTTTGATTAAAATGTTTTCTATTAACAAGAATGCTATTCACGAACTTAATTTTGAATATTTGTGGTTTACTACAGAATCTTCATTGGTTATTTTGTGATGTATTATCAAGATTTGTAATTTAGATCATCCAATCTTTTGAAAATTTACTATAAAACGTAATCATTACTTTTGTTGCAGGATTATGTTGCAACAAGAGGGTACATGGCATGTGAGCTATTGGATCTTCATCGTGGTTTTTTCATCGACTTGAGTGCTACATGTTTGAGGTAAGTTGGCATATTTTCTTGATGGTGATAATGTTAGACTTGCTCTTGACTGTGACTTTACTTTTAATCCAGAATATCGTCCCACCAACGTCCATCTACAACACGGTATACATATTTACGTCATTTCTTTTTATCTTCACTTATGCATTTATGTTAAGAGCTGTAATTCAGTCGAGTTGGCGGGTTTCTATCAGCCCAACCAACATCAGGAACCTGTTTATTTTTGTGTCGCATCAAAAGTTATTTCCCTATTCAACATGTAGATAGTCTGAGCCAGATCCATTGGTCTCTTATTAATAAGGCAATGGTCTAAATCTTTGGATCAGGTTCTGTAAAATAAGATAGCTTCTGAAGAACGTTTGTTACTAAGCTTGAGTTTCTGAAAGCATGATTTTTGGAGAACATTTGCTACTAAACTTGAGTCTCTAAAAGCAAACAACTTGAATTTAGGTGCGAATTTATGAGGCTATCAAGTTGAATCGGAATCTTGAAAGTTGTTGCGGTATAGGGTAAATCAGTACCTTACCATTTAGGGTGTTTGTGAATATGTTGTTTATTTTTAGCTTTGGGTAAAAAGTTGTTTGCAGACACTTTAGGAATGCAACTTGGGTGTTTGTTTTAGATATTTGGTTCATTTTCACATTGATTATAGTGGTGGTGTTATCATAACTAAATAATTATATTAAGAAAGATTTGGCATATTCGTATTCATCATTTGATCTTTAAATGCAATCAGAACCTTTGAGTGGTTATGCCATTCACGACTGACAAAGGTGATAGACAGCGTTCTGAAAATACTTTTGTTTAGTAATTATATGTAATCTCCTTTAAGTTGAATTAAGAATTTTAATATATTTTGTGTATAGTACAAAAAATATATGGAAACACCCGAGGGTAATTGCATTGACATTGATTATTGAATGTGTCGATATTTGGCAATTAACTTAGAAGATTGGTTGATCTGGATATTTTATATCAAAAAGGTAGCTTAGAAAGAAACAAGTCAAATGGGTCGAACGAGTCGAGAGTCGAGCAAAGTGTATTTCTTAAAATAAATTTGTTTGAGTAGTGGTTCATTGGCGTCACTCTATGATTCATTATAAATTGGAGAATTTGTATAACAATCCAGCCAGAGACATTATATTTTGAGTAATAGGAATGGCTTTGAGGCTTATAGGTGTTGACGAGCGTTCTGATGACGTTTAAGGTGAACTAAATCCGTATTGCAATTTATTAAAGTTTTACATGCATTACTTATCAATGTGTTCACGTACGATCGACTTTTACGAGCAAGATAAGTACGGTAAAACTATTAGGTTGATGTTTTGATTATTGACCCATTTGAAATAAGTGGATTTTACAGGTTGGAAAACTACTCAAAATGGGAAGATTTTTGGTACGGGATATATGGGTGCAAACAATATTCAAATGATCAAACAAGGCAGAGTGTGTTCCGCCAGTAATGAGACATTTCATCCTTTCAATTATGACTATTATGTTCTATATTTTGAGGATCAAAAATGTAGATTGGTATTTAGTACTTTGTAATAGTAATAATAGAATAACTTTTTTTTCTTTTTGTGAATGTAGCAATTGTATATGATACACAAGTTAGCATTCTGATAGATGTAAAAGCCTCTTATCACGTTGTATCTTAAAGATGGATCGATTGTGTAAGTACCATTAGTAGTATTTATTTGTGTAAGTTTCATTGCTACTAATTGAACTTGAGACCTCACACATTTTAAAGTGATAGTCACAACTTCCTTTGCCACTAGGTCACCCTTAAGTGATTAAGGAATATGTGGTTTTTATTATGAAGTTTAAGGATTTTTGTTGCGACAAAGATGGTAAATAAACATAAACCAAGCCTTAAAACAATTTTTTTGTACAAAAATTAAATAGAAACAGTTTGAAAAAGTTTGAAAGCCACAGATTCAAAGAATTTGTAGTTCAAACCTTAAAACTTGATTTCAAACTTTAACAACTTTTAAAAACATATTAACTCAACTTAAAAATGCTTGTTAAAGATGGCTTAGTGACCCAAACAGTTTTAAAATTTATTTTGACCCGTTTTCTCTCTTAACCCAAACACTCCTTTAAGCATTCCAAATCTATTTTTAAACTAAGACAGACTTAAATAAGCTTTGATATCTAAAAATAGATTAAGTACTAAACATAATAAGCACATTTAAGCAATACTTGAAGCAGAATAAGCACTAAAATAAGCTTAACAAAAATGTAGATTGGTATTTAGTACTTTTATCGTGCTAGTACGCGTTGTGTGCAGTCTTTTGCTGTGCGCGGGAAGGTTTCCCGGTAAGTGATTTTATGTGACCGTAGTCGTTTAGAAAATAGAAACTTAACTCGAAAGTGAGTAGATAATAATAATATTTGATATTTGACAGTCGGTTAAACAGTAACTTTAGCGTAAAATAAGTCAACAAAAGTCAACTGTGAGGTTTCTTGTAAAAATTTGAATAGATATAATATGTAGATATTTAGTCATAGTATTTTGAGATACTATAACCTAGGAAAAATCTCCGGTTATCACA
This sequence comes from Tanacetum coccineum, assembly GCA_026074375.1. Lineage (NCBI taxonomy): Eukaryota > Viridiplantae > Streptophyta > Magnoliopsida > Asterales > Asteraceae > Tanacetum > Tanacetum coccineum. The sequence goes on along the minus strand of BQNB010001758.1, from coordinate 121,306 downwards.
TAATTCATTAATCATAGTAGGATTAAATAAGAGCTTATTAGTCTCAGACCACTCTCTATTCTTAGTAGCACTAGCATATGTTTTCTTACTCCCACTCTTACTATTAAACTCTTGGTTCACACTAAGATCAACATAACTAGTCTTAACACTAGGCAAAGTCTCAGCATTATTGCTTCCATTCATCACTAGTTCTTCGTTATCCATCTTACCACTATTATCCAAACACTCATTACTCTCAGTTTGTACATCAATATCCCTATGAGCACCATCATTTAATTCACACTCAGAATCATTCATACAGTCATTAAGAGGTTTACCATTCCTATCACAATCAATACTATCTTCTCTCATCTTATTCATTCCTAATTCCTTAGAACCTACCTTATCCCTATCATCCTGAACCCTAAATTCCTCATTATCCTTAGGTGTTTTAGTTTTGCTACCATTTTGACTCAAATTACTCATAATATGATCATTAAACCTAATCGGAACTCGCAAATTCCGTTTAGTCAATCGATTCTTAGTCGTCATTAGAAATGAGATAAAAATATACAATTAAGCCTAAAAAATCATAATAACCATCAAAACCAAAATTAAAACCAATTAAACTACGTAAAACACTCTAAGGAATCGATTAACCTACTCAAAATTGAAAATAGAGCTGAAGTGTTGAAGAAATAAGCATTTTAGTGTATTTTCATGGCCGAAAAAAAGGCGAGAAAAGCAGCTGGAGAGAGAACTTTTAGTGTATTTTTTCTTACGACTAGCTATTGCGTAATCTCTTCACCAAACTATGTATGTAGGATCGTGAGAAAGTGTATGACAACACATCGGAAGTACTTACATCTTTAATGGATCCTTTTTCTAGAGGTGCATTTCATGGACATGTGTACAATGTGTAAGCTTCTTTGCAGCTTTGTTACATATATGAATCGACAGGTGCCATAATGCGCTGGTTGGGTCTTGAGTCTAAACGAGCTTGGGATAAAATAGGTAACGTTTTATTACGTGTCAACATGTTAGGACGGGTTTGGCTGATCCACACACTTGTTTTCGCATTTTATGGATAATTAACTCATTTATTGATTGGGTTATTAGAAGTTTACAAAACTTACGGAGTAAAATTTGTTTAGATTGAAACTGACCATAGCTCCGTAACCCCACAACAACAACAACCACCTAATTTGGTTTGATAACGTTTGTATATTTTCTGTAGGTAGTAGCAGCAACATTGAACTCACTAACAAGGTGGTGATAAGAAGACGGTTGACCTAGGAGAAGTCAAACCTCCTGTCTTATTATTTGGATTTTCAGGTGTCCTTAACTGAGTCTCGGTTTTAAGCATAACCTTTACTTAAGAATTTCTTCTATATTAACCTTCACATGAATCTTCTGGTTCTTTTGATACTAAGCTATTGATTTGTGATCCGATATCATGTTCGTAAGTCAAGATTAACTAACTACAGTCCAGGATTTCCTCCTAAGTTACAGAAGTAAGGATTATATTTATGCACAAAAAAGTTTATATAACATAAACTAAACTTAAAAAAAAGTTGTTACTCCCTTCGTTCCAAAATGATTGTCCTCCGACAAAAAACACACAGTTTAATAAAAGTGCATTTATTACTATTTTCTCTCTCTTATTTTTTGACAGAATAACAGTTTTACACTTAGCTAATTAATTATAGTTTTCATTAAAGTTTGTAATAATAATTTTAAACAATGGTAATATAGTAAACTTAATCAAAATTCTCTATCTTTTTTTAGTAGTGGACAATTAATTTGAGACATCTAAAAAAAGAAAGGTGAACAATAAAAATAGGACGGAGGAAGTATTAAAGAATGACAGTTTTACACTTAGCTAATTAATTATAGCTTATTAACTGATACCTAGAGAGTCGGTAGCCTGAGTTATCTCGTCACTACATCAAGTTCCCAGCACCCAAATAGCTATACTATATATGACCAACCTTGTTCTCCTCTTTTAATAAAAGATTTTTAAGTTTCAAAACAAAAGGTAGCTACTTAGAGTATGAAACAACCTTTGTTATAAAGAAAGCATACACCGTTTGGATACATTTTCTCAATTAATTTTGTTTTTTTAATCCCACATAGGTAATAGAAAGAAAATGATGGTAGCTTATATATTAAAGTTATGTTGCATGGACAAGTTAAGATTAATACTATGATATTGTCATGTATATTCTGTATGGCTTAATAAATCTGTGCATGATATACCACGACAATAACTTGTATGATTAATTAACTTTTTATTAATGAATGCTTTGAATATCACAAATAAAACAATTTGCCAAAAACTAAAAAAGTATATGGCTTCAATTTGCATTTGATGCTCGCGTCTAAAAAACATGGCGGGTTGGGGGTATCCAGTTTCTATGCTATTCCTAAGTTATCTCGTCACTACATCAAGTTCCCAACACCCAAATAGCTATACTATATATGACCAACCTTGTTCTCCTCTTTTAATAAAAGATTTTTAAGTTTCAAAACAAAAGGTAGCTACTTAGAGGGGGTAAATAAACAACCACCTAATTTGGTTTTGATAACGTTTGTATATTTTCTGTAGGTAGTAGCAGCAACATTGAACTCACTAACAAGGTGGTGATAAGAAGACGGTTGACCCAGGAGAAGTCAAACCTCCTGTCTTATTATTTGGATTTGAAGCATCAAACTTTCATATGCATCTATTGATTGTAATGAGATTCGAAAGTATCCAACTTTGCATGAATATATTTTGAACATTAGATCAGCCGAGGCTAAAATATGTGCTACTTTAAGTCAACATAGTAACTTCGCAGCGATTGTTTGAAACCTATATTCTTGATCTACAATGCTAGTTACATATAAAATCCGAATATAAAAGGTGGCATGAATCAAATGTGCTATTATCGTATCATCTACTTATAGTGTTGTTTTTATGGTGGCAGTGAATAATTTAAAGGTGGAAGTAAGAAAGAACATTCACCTCGCTATCTAAAAGAAATTTATGGGAGGGGAGATGATATTGATGTGAACACACCAATTAGCGATTTTAGAGGTGCAAGTATTTTTGACCGAGCAAAGGACGAACTTGGTGCTCTTATTCGTACAATTCACACGAAAAAATGAAAATGATCGTTTTCTTATGCCACCAAAGAAGGAACTAAAGAAAGGTGGATTCCGAGATTCTATTGGAAAAAGATTTCATCTTCAAGAAGTCAAATAATGAAGATTGATCAGATCAATACCTCTACCGAGATCGTGTCCTTTTTCAATCTGATGGTGATGATATATATATCCAAAGTGACAACTTGCTCAGTGCCAACAATATTAGAGATAACATAAGCATCCAATGCAACAAAATACACTGTTAACAGAGACAACAAGTATGACAATATATCTATGTCTTTGTTGAATATCTCGGAAATCTCTTGTTTGTTCTCGCCATCGGGCAGGGAATAATAGTTCTACTAAAGCTCTAAAGTTATCTCGTCACTACATCCCAAGTTGAGCAACCTTGTGCCTCTCCCTTTTAACTAAAGATTTTTCAAGTTTTAAAACAAATACAGTAGATAGCTTAGCTAAGGAAAAATATGTTACATGTATTTATATGTTTTCTAGATAATATATTGTTTATGATCCCACATAGATGACAAAAGGAAACTGTTGATAGGTTATATACTAAAGATGTGTTAGTCACAGGGATTATTACTCTGTACGTTTAACTCGTATATATAATTCATTTACTTTTTGGCAAAATGTTTTATTCATGATATTCAAAGAATTCGTTACATGTCCAACTTTTATATGTGACTTTTGCATAAATATTATTATTATTTAAAACGTGAAGTCATCTCGTGGCTAAAATTTACATCGCCTCTTCACATGATCACATCAATTGTTTCTAACCTCTATATTAAGAAATTTCACAAAAATAATTAGTTGTTGAGAAATCAAAGACAAATGAAATCTTCACATACATCTTTGCTATAATCAGTTGTATACATTTTATACTCAGACGATATATTTGCTCTACAACAACTAATTATTTTTGTCAAATTTCTTAATTTTTTCTAAAATCAGTGTGACTATATGCTAAAAATCTCACCATGCTAAAAGATATACAAATAAAACAATTTGCCAAAAACTAGAAAAGTATATGGCTTCAATTTGTCTTTGATTTATTAAACTGGAAGGCAGAAAGCTTGCATTTGAGAAAGTTTGTTTTAAATCCCACATAGGTAATAGCAAGAAAAAGATGGTGTCGTATATACTAAACTTATATTGTTTGGCTAAGTTGCGACTAGTATTATGTTATCATCGTTATCACGTACGCACGGACATATTGACTAATATATATTTGCGCATAAGTTATGATAACTTTTTATTTTTTCATGAAACTTAGAGTTACATTACTCATAGTTAAAAAGCTTTTTATATGTTGGATTTAAAGCATCAGACTTTCATATGCATCTATTGATTGTCATGAGATTGAAAAGCATCTGAGTTTGCATAAATATTTTGAAGTACGTTAGATCACCTCCTAGCTAAAATTTATGTTTTTTAAGTCAACATCGTCTCTTCGCGCGCTGCAACCATTTCAAAGCTCTATTCTTGATCTAGATATAATTACATAAAAGTTACAAAATTCAAGAAATTTCAAAAGGATAATTCAAAAATAGAAAAATTTAACACAAAAGGAACTCTTGAATTGGGGCTTATATACTCATAAAGCGTATTCTATATGTAAATTTACTGTTCTGTTTTTGGTTTTAGCATAAACCCGCCACATGCTCACCCCTAAAACTTGGAAAGTAAGTTTGTGGTCTCTAAAATACGTAAAATTTGAGTGTATTTACAATTTCTTACGACTAGCTATCGTGTAATCTCTTCGCCAAACTATGTATGCACGACCGTGTAAAAGTGTATGACAACACATTGAGAGTACTTACATCTTTAATGGATCTTTTTCTAGAGGTACATTTCGTGGACATGTGTACACTTTGTTACATATATGCATCAACAGGTGCCATAACGCGTTGGTTGGGTCTTGAGTCTAGACGAGCTTGGGTTAAATAAGGTAACTTTTATTACATGTCAACAGGTTAGGCCGGGTTTGGCTGATCCACACACTTGTTTTTGCATTTTATTGATGATTAACTCATTTGGCATATGATTTTCATTGATTGGGTTAATAGAAGTTTACTAAGATTCCGGAATAAAATTTGTTTAGATTGGAACTAAACATAACTCCGAAACACAACAACAACAACCCAGTTAGCTAAATTTCTTCGTGTTCGATAATGTTTGTATATTTTCTGAACTGTAGGTAGCAGCAACAACACTGAGCTCACTAACAGGGTGGCGAAAAGAAGACTTTTGACCCACGAGAAGTCAAACCTCCTGTCATAATTTTTGGGTGTCATTAACTTGATATCCTGAACTAGAGTCTCGGTCTTAAGCATAACCTTTACGTAAAAAACTCTTCTAGTTTAACCAGCACATGAATCTGTGGGTTCTTTTGATACTATTTCTGATGCGGATATATTCAAGCTATTGATTTGTGATCCGATATCATGTTCATAAGTCAAGATTAACAAACTACGGTCCAAGATTTCCTCCCAAGCTAAAGAAGTAAAGATTAAATTCTGCAAAAAAAGTTTATATAACATAAAGTAAACTTAAAAAAATGTTATTAAAGATGACTTTTAAAGAATAAGCCGTTATTGGATTAATATATAACAACATAGAGATGTCAAGTGACAAAATGCAGACTCACGAAAAGCACCCAAATGTAAGCAATAACGTACAGGATGTTAGTTAACGGAGAGCGGTCGTGCCAAACTTCTCGTGCCATAGAGAAAAAGTGGTGCCACGTCAGCAAAATGATGTTTGGCACCAGAATTGCTATGACACCAGAATTCAGCGGCATTGGTTGACACCAGAATTTCTAGTGCCAAACTAATTTTTTATTTTTTATTTTTTATTTTTCTTATTTTTTTTAATTAAAAAACTTATAAAACTTAAATTAAATAATAAAACATTACATAAAAACTTAAACATTATATAAAAACTTAAATATTATAAAACTTAAACATTACATAAAAACACAAACTACTGATTATTCCATAGATGCTCCACAAGGACTTGTCGAAGATCGATGTGCGTTTTCCGATCGCGAAGTTCTTTTGCCTTCCGAACATGTAAATCACATCTTTCGACCCAGCTTCTAACCATGTTCAGTTCTGGACTCACGAGTAGACGTGCGCAAATCGGTTAACCAGATCGGTTCGGTTTTGAGTCATCTATCAACAAGAAACCAAGTTTCGACAACACGGAAGAGAGCCGAAACCGTTTGCTCAATAAACCCTGAACCGGTTTTGGAACGGTTTGAACCTCTTTCTACCGGTTGAAGCCAAACCGGATTGGTTCCGTTACCCCCACATTAAACCGGTATTGACCGGGTTTTTTTTTTTTTTTTTTTAATTTTTGGTGTTGTTATACTATAAACTGATTAACCTTCAACTTTTATTGAATACAAACCATAATATTACATAAACGAAATACAACATAAAGGAAATACATAAAGGAAATACAACAAAAGATTAGGAAATACAACACAATACTAGTAGTAAGTGTAACCATGTGACATAGACCCTCCCTCTCCCTCTCCGGTTTGGTCATCTTCGCTCCGCTGCTCAATCATATAATCACGACGTCGTTCTCCCTGAAACAAAGAGAGCCATCGCTACTAGCATCTAAACGCAATTTTCTTGATCCGGTAATTGAGGTGGCTTCATTTTGTTGCACCTTGTTCATTAAAGACACTCCTCAACGTCTAAGGGTAAGTTCAAGAGGAGAGGTGTTTGTTGTTACGCTCCTGAGCGTCTAAGTGATCCTCAGCACATTGCACATCTACTAAAGACTTCCGAGTTATTCTTGTTCATTCGGATTGTCAACAACCTAACCACTTGTTGAAAATGCTATTCACAGATGCTACCGAAGAGCTTAGAACTTAATATATCCATGACATGCGTGATAGAACATGAAACTGGTTTTCCTTTTGATTCCCAAAACCCCTAATACTTCCTACGGATAGCAAAGTCCATGGGCTGAAGTCCGTGAGACAAAATCTGTTTTGAGATATTGCCATAGACTCGAATAGGACATGTAAGATCACCCCTTGAACTTTCTTGTTTTTTTATTTTGGGTTAAAACGGTGTACAACGTGCAATAAGGATCAAGAGTCACCCCATGATGAAGAACCCCTCAACCACTTTTGATGTGAGTCTGGTTTTAGATACCGATATTTGAAATAATACATATTATACAAACCTTGAAAGATTCGTAAAACCAATCCAATGACCTAGTTTGCAAAACCATCATCTTGAAACTCCAAGTCCCTACTTATATTCTCGATAAGATAGTCTACCCCGGATACATTAAAACAGATGATTTGAAAAGCGGCAAGCAATCAAGTAATTCTCGATGGGCAATGTTTTCAAAAATACTTTTTATTTTTAAGTTTTTTCTTCATTGGTTGAACCAACAATGACAACAACCCCCTCCCCCCTCAAGGTTCTAAATCAGGCTAATTTGCAAACTTTATGAAAAAAATCTGTTGATAGTACCAATGAAGATGTTGGTAGTAAACCCCCGACAAAATAACCCGTAGCATTTTGAAACACTTCAAGTAATGGGTTTTAACTATTCAATAAAAACCCAATATTCACCGGAAATTTTTTAAACCTTCTAAACAGTCTTATTGACCAAAATGTCATGAAAATACGCCCAACGTCATTTACTTTTTGTCTTTTTTTTTTGTTTTTGTTTAGTTTGTTTTTTTTTTTTTTTAATTTTTTTTTTTTATATTTTATGTTTTCTGTTTCAAACTCACTTTCGAACATTTTCAAAAGTGGAGTTTCATCGGTATCACGTCCCAAATTTGGTGAATAACAAGAATTTACAAGACTTTAATATAGCGTTGTTCGGATTTTTCCCACCAAATTTTGAAAACATCTTTTAAACATTTGTTTTGAAGGACTCTTCATTGATTATTAGGGTGGACCTTTAAACCAGCTGCACAAACCAAGTTTAATGATGTGTGCAAGCACAACCGACTGTGATAAAATCTATCCCCCCATTGGTGGGATCGTATTTTAATTTTAGTTTATCCATGGCGCTGTGTTATTGCTAGCATTGTCCAAAATAATTGACATAATTTTTCTTATTCAAACCATAAACATGACAATGACTTTTTCCAACATTTACTTCAAGTTTTGTACCCGAGTGAGCAGAGCAAAACTTTCGAACGAAATTGACCCCGCTTCATCATTTGCCAAGGTACTAGGTTCAATCCAATGTGCTTAACACACATGTAAGAATTGGGCAAATTATGAGGAGCGGGGCGGACCAATATGTCCCCTTGTTAGGATTGACCTTATTATTTAATTACCAAAACCATCACTTGTGCTTGTTTAGGGTGCCGCTACCTCATTAGTTTCAATGCATCCACCGTTTTAAGAGTAGAACGACTTACATGAGTGTATCTTGGTGCATAGTGTTTTGGAACACCCTCGTTGTCTGCTCGTGGTCAAAGTGGTTGAATGGTAACCCCCGTTGAATCACCAACCCCGCAAATTGTTCACGAAGATAATCCGGATTGAACATGAAAATTTGCCCATCTCATCCATCGACAGTTGCCGACCGCTTCCGGATTCTGATCTGCTGCCCTTAATACTTCACAATGCAATGACTTATAGAATGCGTCAACGCAAGTTTTGGAACCCACCGACAAGAAATTAAAGCAATGCTTGCATTGAGCTTTTTTATGACCGTTGGTCATAATGCACATGTTGAAGTCTTTCCAAATTTCATTGTTTCGAGTGGTTTGTATGATTTCACGAATTCCCAGTGCACTTGTTGAACCAACACCAGTAGTAGCTGAGTCTGAGGCGGATTGACATGCAATTAGAGGTTGATGGTTTTTTTTTTGCTTAAGAATGATTGTATGTAATGGTAAGTTTTATGTGGATTTAAAGTTGTAATACAACACCCTATTTAAAGGATAAGAAAATCAGTTATCTATCCCAGTTATCCCACAAGAAAATCTAAAAGATAAGAAATATGATAAAGTAAATTCCCGGGACCCATATTTTATCCCAAAAAAACCGGGTCGAGTCCAAACTGGGTTCCAAAAAACCGTTCCAAAAACCGTTGGGCGGGCCCGAAAAATCCAAACCGGTTTTCCAAAACCCCCGGTTTGGCCAAAAACCGGAACCGGTTTGGTCAAAACCGGGTTTGACCGGTTCGGTTTTCGGGTTGGAACCTGTTTCCGGTTTAGCAACCGTTTTTTTTGCTCACCCCTGCTCACGAGCATATGATTCAGGTTAACTTCAAATCCCTCGTTTTCCAATATCATGTTATGTAAAATTATACAACAATACATGATTCTCTTGAGGTTGTTGATTTGCATTGCACGCGCGGGTTGTCGTATAATACCCCAACGACCTTGTAGGACTCCGAATGCCCGTTCAATATCTTTTCTTGCAGCTTCTTGAACTGTTTTAAACTTAAAGGTCTTGGCATCCCTTGTAACAGAAAACGTTTTGACAAACGTAGACCATTCCGGATAAATACCGTCGGCTAAATAGTAACCTTTCCTGTATGTATGCCCGTTTACTATAAACGGACATTCTGGAGCTATATCAGCAATTTCATCATCAAATAATGGGGAACCATATAACACATTTAAATCATTATTCGCCCCAGGAACCCCAAAATATGCATGCCAAATCCACAATCTTTGATCCGCAACAGCTTCTAACATAAGAGTTGGGTATTTATGATCCCTTCTTTTGAACTGCCCATGTAATGACTTTGGGCAGTTTTTCCAATCCCAATGCATACAATCAATACTCCCGAGCATTCCCCCTCCCGGGAGTCATGTTTTTTCTTGTGCATTTATGTTTTTTCAATATCAGTTGCACTTGGTCTTCTTAAAAACTTATGATTATATAAAACGTGAATGCATTTAGTAAAGTTATCTAAACATTCTCGTGAAGTACGTTCAGCAATTTGCAAATACTCATCAAATGCATCAGGTGCAGTGCCGTAGGCCTTTGGCGTATGACGGGATGTGCACTTTAAATGGACAAATACTCTTAACGACCGGACCGCATCGTGCCGTGGCTAAAAAATTAGTAAAGTACTCGGGAATAGGCGAACATCATAAACTTAATATATCGATGACTATATTTCTTAAAAAAAAGTGTAGACATATACGATACCTTCGCTACAATCTTTTTATTCCGATATTTAGGCCCTCGTACTCAGTCGTCGCCAAAAAGTCGTCGTTTAACCTTCTTCCGCCTCTTCTCGTTCACGATATATGTATCTCCTCCTCCTAATAGGGCCGGAACTCGAACCCCTGGCTTCTTGCTCACACAAACTCATATAATATTGATACGACTAGTAATCTCGCATATATCGATCATAGTCGGGTTAAAGAAAGCATCATAATAATCGTATGTGTTGGTTGTGTCGAAATCGTTGAGATTATTTGGATCCATATTTCAAAGAAAAATGAGAAGTATTGATGTAGAACATATATAGAAATTGTGTGTGAAGTTATAAAATATAAATGGGGTATTTATAGGATTTTAAAGGGGTAAACGTTGCATGTGTTTACATATTTTCTAGATATAAAATTGTTTTGATCCCACATAGGTAATAGAAAGAAAATGATATTAGCTTATACACTAAAATCATATTGTTTGGCTAAGTTGTCATTAGTATTATGTTATCCTCCTGATTACTCCTGCGCTGACTAATAAAAATAAATTTGTGCATGGATTATCATGAATGATAATTTGTATCATTAATCAACTTTTTATTTTTCCGTGATATTTAGAGCTACATCACTCAGTGTTATTTTTTTTTTATTCGTTGAATTTGAAGGATCTATTGATTGTAACGAGATTCAAAAGTATCCGACTTTGCATGAATATATTTTGAACATTAGTCAACATCGTAACTTCGCATCAATGGTTTCAAACTTATATTCTTGATCTACAATGCTAGTTACATATAAAACCCGAATATAAAAGGTGGCATGTATCAAATATGCTATTATCGTATCATCTAGTTATAGTTTTGTTTCTATGGCGGCAGTGAATAATTTAAAGGTGGTAGTAAAAAAGAACATTCACCTCGTTATCGAAAAGAAACTCATGGGAGGGGAGATGATATTGATGTGAACACATGGATTAGCGATTTTAAAGGTGCAAGTATTTTTCACCCGAATAAATGACTATGATCATTTTGTTTCGCCACCAAAGAAGGAACTCAAGGAAGGTGGATTCCGAGTTTCTATTGGAAAAAGACTAGAAAGTATTTCATCTTCAAGAAGTCACTTAATCAAGATTGATCAAGTCAATACCTTTACCGAGATCGTGTTGTTTTTCAAACTGATGGTGATGATATATATATCCAAAGTGACAACTTGCTCAGTGCCAACAATCTTAGAGATAACATAAAGTATGACTATGCATCCTAGACTGTTAACAGAGACAACAAGTATGACAATATATCAATGTCTTTGTTGAATATCTCGGAAATCTCTTACTAGCTTGAAAATCTCTTGTTTGTTCTCGCCATCGGGCAGGGAATAATAGTTCTACTAAAGCTCTAAAGTTATCTCGTCACTATAGGATCATCCCAAGTGAGCAAAACCTTATGCCTCTTCCCTTTTAACTAAAGGATTTTCAAGTTTTTTAAAAACAAATACAGTAGATAGCTTGCAAAAGGAAAAATATGTTACATGTATTTATATATTGTTTATGATCCCACATAGATGACAAAAGGAAACTGTTGATAGGTTATATACTAAAGATATGTTAGTCACCGGGATTATTACTCTGTACGTTTAACTCGTATATATAATTCATTTACTTTTTGGCAAAATGTTTTATTCATGATATTCAAAGAATTCGTTACATGTCCAACTTTTATATGTGACTTTTGCATAAATATTATTATTATTACTAAGTTTCATTGGCAAAATGACTTTTATATAGATAATATATTTTTATGATCCACATAAATAATTATTTTTTGCGCGTAAGTTATGATGTATGATAACTGGTATGACTAAACAACATTTAATTTTTTCATGAAACTTAGAGTTTACATTACTCCATAGTTAAAAAAAAAGCTTATTATATGTTGGATTTAAAGCATCAAACTTTCATATGCATCTATTGATTGTGATATGATTGAAAAGCATCCGAGTATGCATAAATATTACCTCCTGGCTAAAATTTGTGTTATTTTAAGTCAACATCATCTCTTCGCGCGCAACAACCATTTCAAAGCTCTATTCTTGATCTAGATATAGTTACATAAAAGTTACAAAAATCAAGAAATTTCAAAAGGATAATTCAAAAATAGAAAAATTTAGCACAAAAGGAACCCTTGAATTGGGGCTTATATACTCATAAAGCGTATTCTATATGTAAATTAATGTATAATATATATAGAAATTGTGTGTGAAGTTATAAAATATAATGGGGGGTATTTATAGGATTTTAAAGGGGTAAAAATAGGGTTTTGGGGGTATTTTTTTCAAAAACCCGCTCCCCCCAACGGATACTTTTTCAAAATAAATAAATAAATAAATAAATAAAATTCTTTCGCGTGGGCTGTTAGCCACGGCGCGAGAGACCTTGGCGCGAACCACGGAGTGGTGCGCCATGACTCAATCTCGCGCCATAGCTTGGCACGAACCCATGGCACGACCACTCCCTTCCCTCCACTAATGCGATATGCCGATATAGACAATTAAAACATGCATGCTTTTCTAATAAAAGCCAGGGGGTAAACCTTGGGATCAGGAGTGTATAAGTCGATGTCCGTGTTGAGCATCTTGGAAATCTCTTGTTCGTTCTTGCCTTCGGCCAGGGAATCATAAGTTTATAAGACGTGGTCCACCAGCTTATTAACTGATAGCTAGAGAGTCGGCAGCCTGAAACAAAGTGCTAACTTAAGATCCTTCTCAGGGTTGCAAACATGCTTCAAACAATACTTAATTCATAACCTTATTAAGCATCAACCACGAGGTGATAAATACACAGATAAGTTACATCACCTGCATCATCAGTAGACTTATTGAGTATGAGTGGAGGAAAATAAACAACCCTCACTGTACAAACCGAACGGCAGATACGTTGCATGTGTTTACATATTTTCTAGATATAAAATTGTTTTGATCCCACATAGGTAATAGAAAGAAAATGATATTAGCTTATACACTAAAATCATATTGTTTGGCTAAGTTGTCATTAGTATTATGTTATCCTCCTGATTACTCCTGCACTGACTAATAAAAATAAATCTGTGCATGGATTATCATGAATGATAATTTGTATCATTAATCAACTTTTTATTTTTCCGTGATATTTAGAGCTACATCACTCAGGGTTAATTTTTTTTTATTCGTTGGATTTGAAGGATCTATTGATTGTAACGAGATTCAAAAGTATCCGACTTTGCATGAATATATTTTGAACATTAGTCAACATCGTAACTTCGCATCAATGGTTTCAAACTTATATTCTTGATCTACAATGCTAGTTACATATAAAATCCGAATATAAAAGGTGGCATGAATCAAATATGCTATTATCGTATCATCTAGTTATAGTTTTGTTTCTATGGCGGCAGTGAATAATTTAAAGGTGGTAGTAAGAAAGAACCTTCACCTCGCTATCTAAAAGAAACTCATGGGAGGGGAGATGATATTGATGTGAACACACCGATTAGTGATTTTAATGGTGCAAGTACTTTTGACAGAGCAAAGGATGAACTTGGTGCTCTTATTTATACAATTCACCCGAATAAATGAATATGATCATTTTGTGTCGCCACCAAAGAAGGAACTCAGGAAAGGAGGACTCCGAGCTTCTATTGGAAAAAGACTAGATAACATTTCATTTTCAAGAAGTCTAATCATCAAGATTGATCTGGTCAATACCTCTATGGAGATCGTGTCCTCTTTCAAATTGATGGTGATGATATATATATATCCAAAGTGACAACCTGCTTAAACCAACAATCTTTGAGATAACATAAAGTATGACTATGCATCCAATGCAACAAAATACACGAGGTGGTAAATACACGTATAACATGCTTTATGGAGTACTTGATAACCTTATCGAGCATCAACCACGAGGTGGTAAATACACGGATAACATCATCATTAGAAGACTTATTCTTTTGCATCAAGTATCTGAGTCACAATGTCAGGAATATAAGCAAACATACTACCCTCACTAGTACTCTTGAAAATGTACGGTCATTGTTTCCTTTTTGAAACAAACCAACGATTACTACGAGTTATCTTATCAAACACATCAACACCGTCAGTCCCTGACGTCTTGAAGCCATTTCGTCAGGATTTCAGTTTTCTAAAGCTCTAAAGTTATCTCGTCCTTACATCCCAAGTTGAGCAACCTTATGACCCTCTCTTAAATAAATATTTCCATGTTTCATAACAAATAGGTAGCTAAGCTTGAATATGTCTGGAAGTAAATAAAGGACACTCGTTATAAAAAGGAAAAATAAGCTACATGTAATTATATGTTTTCTAGATAAAATATTGTTTATGATCCCACATAGATAACAAAAGGAAAAAAGTCGATAGCATATATATACTAAAGCTATGTTAGTTGGTTATGTTGAGATTAATATTATCTTATCGTGATGATAGTAATGAATCTAAAACGTAGGTCAAAGAATAGACAAGAACGTTGGTCTGGGAATAGAAAATTCTTGCAACAAAGTTCAATCCCGAGGTCACTAGCTATATGGGGGAAAGACGATGGTATTACAACATTGGTTAAGAGTATATTAGATGGTTCTGGGTCGGTGTCCTTCGGCCAGGGTGGAGGTGGTTCCTGGAGGAGAGAACAAAAGGGCACTTTATGGCAGCAGTGAAAGTCTTATCCTCCTCCGGTGTAGCTCCGTACTGTGATGATACCATTAAAGCCTTAGAGGCTAAGCATCCTTAGAAGCCACCCCCGTCCATGCCCGAGCAAGACATTTTCTGAGCCTCCCATTGTAGCATGTCTTTGGTTGCATTAAATCGTTTCATAAAGGTACTTCATGTGGGAGAGATGGTTTGTGGGCACAACATATCTTAGATGCTTTATGTGGAGAGGGGTCTGCTACTGCCACTGATCTCTTAAAGGCCATCACCTCAGTCGTAAATTTGTGGTCAGCGGGGAGGTGTCCGCCTATTTTGGCAGAGTTTGTTGCATATGCTCTTCTTACACCTCTCCTTAAACTAGATAACGAGATTTGGCCTTTTACAGTAGGCAATATATGGAGATGATTGGTTTTCAAGGTTGCCATGAAAGGTGTGGTTAAAGAAATGTCAAAGTACCTTGGTGATATTCAATTTGGAGTCGGAGTTTCGGGTGACGCTGAGGCTATTTTACATAGTGTCAATACGTTGTTGAGTAAATATCACAATGAGGGTCTCCTTGTAAATGCTCACTGTGGATTTCTCGAATGAATTTCACCTTGTGGATAGATAGACGTTACTCCAAGAGGTTAGGGTGAGGTGTCCCTCTATTTCTCTATGGATAGATTTTTTATATGGGCAGGAAACGAGATTGTATATAAGAGACACACATATCTGGTCTACCACTGTGGTGCAGCAAGCTGACCTGTTGGGACCACTTCTTTTTGCTCTTCTATTGGACCCGCTAGTACATAGGACCAGAGACAGTTGCAAGCTTTTTCTTCATACATGATATCTTGATGATGGAATTATTATTGGAGATTCAGAAGAGGTTGCCCGGGTGTTAGACATCATAAAGGTGAGTGGTCCAGGTTTGGGTCTTGAACTTAATAATCTAGAAACAGAGATATTTTGGCCCTCGTGTAATGGTGTGAATCGTCATGAGGGTTTATTTCTTGTCGATATTCGAACGCCATCTTTGGGTTTGAAGCTACTTGGGGGAGTTGTTAGTAGAAACACATATTTTATTAGTGGGATGGCTATGAGGAGAGCCGTGAATATTGTTAATTTGATGAGTCTCCTTCCACAGTTACATAACCCACAAAGTGAGCTCCTTTTGCTCTAATCATGTATGGGTATTTTCAAAGTCTTTATTGGTTTAAGAACTTGTCAACCTGTACACATGGATGAGGCGACCTAGTTGTTTTGACAAAGGTTTGCGTGGGTCAATCAAGAATATTAGTGGTTTGTGGTTGTTCTTTTCTTTGGAGACTTTACTAGTTGGCGGTTGACTTATTTACCCCATCACATTTGGTGGGGTAGATTTGTACTCGGAAAAAGTAGCTTTTGCCTTATGCTTTGTGCATCGAGGGCCAAATCTTGGTGTTACAAGACCACATCTTACGTGACAGTGACATACGTGGTATGGATGATGATTATGTTTCTGCTTTGGCTTGTCTGCGTGGTAAGATTCCAAGCTTTAATTTTAGTTGTTTCACTAATAAAGACACCGCCCCCTCTAAAGCCCAACAAACACTAGCGAGTGCTCTTTTTAGTGAAATGGTTAAGGATATGAAAGCCTACTTTGACATGACTGTAAGACATAAAGCAGTTTTTGAGTGTCTACGCGCACCACATGCTCAAGATTTCCTACCCCCTTGCTATTCCTATAGACGGGGCCGGACAAATATGTCACCAAGTGGACATGCGCCCCATTGTAACAATCCGAGTTTTACGACGCGTATGACGATCGTGAATTCGACGTCATAATTATTATTTTATAAGTTCATGAGAACGAACGTCGACATTTAAAATTTTTATTTCTCATGAATAGTTATTTTCGTATTTTATTACGAACAGAAATTTGAAATTTTTATTTTTGGACGTTTCGCGAGTCAACGTTTGACCGCGTGTTCGTTAATCGTTTTAAACATCGTAAAAGTCTACGACGCATTTCGTTATTATTTTTACGGTCATAAATTATTATTTTGCGAACCTTGTCGTCTTTGTTCCTTGTCCTTGGCCAAAACTCGCGTTTAATGTTTACATTTTATTTAAATGATGTCAAGTATCACTTTTATTAAAATGTTTCTACAAGAAAAATACAAGTAATGAAAATTCAAAAAAAAATATGGTGCATGCTTGTCTAGCCCTCCCTAGCCGACGCCTAGATACATACACACACTCAATACATTTTTGTTTCCAAGGTCATGATTACTAGAGTTGCTTCCAATTTTGGTTTAAAGTCTCATCACAACACATAAACACACATAGTTAAAATTTGTTTTCTTTCTTGCTTCTCCTCTTGCTCGGCCGAACACTATCACCCACACACACTCTCCATTTTCAATTTTTGATCTTGAAATACTCATTAAGTCCCACCCAAGAAATGTTTTAAAGGTGCAATGGCTTAATAGAATTAAGTTTCTTGCCTTTCTCCTTCCTCTTGTATTCGAACGAGCCACAAACAAACACCCTTTTGATGTTTTGATTTTTCTAGTCACCAAACATCAGTTAGATGGTAATAACTAGATCATCCATGGAAGAAAAATAAACATGCATTAAGTTTTATGCATGCTTGAGTTTTATTAAAATAAAAAAGGTTTTGATGCAAGTGATAGCTTAAAGATTAGTGGGGAAAATATTAGTGGGAATTTTAGATTCAAAAAGTGAAGGTTTTGGGGTTCGGTCGTGGGTTCGAACCAAGGAAGAGGCACACAAAGGTGTATTTTGTTTGATTGGTTATTAACTAGACTAGTTTGGGTTGATTTGATTTGGTTTCGGTTTGGTTTTAGGTTCGAAGTCACGACAAAAAGGAACAAGGGACAAGCATATTTTTCTATCGAGTCCGATCTTGCTACAATAGCCTTGTGATCATCTCCTTGTGATCATCTCCTTTATATTTTGTTTCATTTGTTTCGTTCATATGATTTGATTATGTTCGTTGCATGTGATGGGATCTATAAGATCTGCCGTCGTCTAGTTAGTTGTTGTTATAACTTGATTGGAGACGTTAATGTGACGTTATAGCCACTTTAGATATGCCGTGAGGGAGTTTTTAAGTCAAAAATGAGTTTTGGCGTACTTGGTAATGGGTATATTTTGGGCAGAAACTTTGGCACTGAAAACAAGGGTCAAGATTTTATGAAATCTGATTTTGGATTGAAAAATATGATAATGCTTTCTTAGACGATCGTTTTGACATAAAATTGAGCTTCTAAATCCTAATAACGAAGAAATTAGAGTGAAAACGAGATATACTTTTTAAGTATAAAAACTCAGCATTTGGAAAATATATTAGTTGCTGACAGGAATTTAAACGCTCGTTTTGAGCACTTTCGAGTCCGTTTCGGCCTTCCGGCGAAACACAAAAGTTGCTCGGAATGACGTTTTACTTTGCCGCGAAGCTTGCTAGTTTTAAAATCGAGTAATTATGGGTCAAAACCCAAAGTCAAAATCTGCATTTTTATTAAAAGTGTCATAGTTCTTGCAGAAACTTGCAGGGGCATTTTGGTCATTTTCTGTCAAGTTTCGGGTCTCGGCTAAAACTAAAAAGTTGTCCGGAATTCGTTCTACATAAAATGTTTTTTGAGTCCGAGTTGGAAAATGTGATATAACGGGTCGTATTGAGCGGGTCAGATTTAATTATATATATACATAAAAAGTCAAAGTCAAATAAAGTTTAACGTTGACTTTTGAAAGTTAACAGGTTAATACTAAACTTATCGGATGTTATAAATAATAAACGTTACTATTATTATAAGCATAACATTTTAGACTAACGATCGTTATGAACGAAGTAGATTCTAAATATAGTAACTTTTGAAATATTCGAATATAATACCGATACGAGTAAACGATAATCAAAATGAATGTCGAAAGTTCGACGAGATAACTAAATATAATTATAAATATGATTAGAAGATGAGACCTACTAAAAATGGTAACTTTCCGAAAATATTAACTTTTCTAAAATAGAAAGATTCATAAAATAGAAAGTTTCCTAAAATAGAAAGTTTCTGATTAAGTGATTTATAATATAAATAAAATAAAGATTGTAACTCAATTAAGTGGAGTTTAGGATTTAGGACGCGCGAGTGGATTTCTCATCACATGCGTATGTATATACTTATACTATTTTGAAAGTTGCAATGCGCGCACTATCCGATCGTATCTTGCGATGTAATAATTGAACGACATAAATTATAGGTCGCGGTTGAGCTCGTCGCCGAGTAGTTCATGATTGTTTCGGTTATTTAATCTTTTCGGTTTCAATTTAAGGTGACAGTTCTTAGCATCGCTTTTAGAGTTTTAAAAGTTTTTAACCGCGAGGGGGCTCATTGCTGTTTCTACTGATAAGGAGAACGCAATATGTTTGATACTAAATATTGATTCCATATATATTGAGTATCTGGCTTTTACAGTGTGACGTTATGTTGCCTTAGTTGCAGGTGAACGCTATGCCATTAAGTAGATTATTAGGTTTGATAACCCTGAACGGGGGTTTGAATTCAGTTGTGAGCACCATTGTAACGGACTTTGTATAGTTAGTATGTAGGAGAAGTGGATACTTCTCGGACATTATTTTATCATACGGGATGAATGTGTTAAGTTTCGGTACACGAGCTCATTTAGTTGGAAATCAATATTTTTATAACATGTCTTACGAGCAATGTTATATGTTTTTGTTGAACCAAATATGTGTTCAGATTGTTATTTGTAAACTTTATGAATTCACTCAACGTTTTGTTGACCCTTTTTAAGCATGTATCTCAGGTTAGTTGTTGTGGATGGCTGGACGGGACAGAACGCGGATATTAAGGACGGTGTCTCGGTGAAGTAGTGTCATAAACTAAAACAATGTTTTAGAAACCAAGTCGTGTTATGACTTTTAGAAATAAATTTCTTTGTTGGTATTGGGACATATGTAACTTTGATGTTTCTCTGTTAAATAAAATAAATTGTGTTTTATAAACGTATCCTTGAATGTTTACTGAGACTCGTGTGCATGAATTATGAAGTAGCACCCCAAATGTTGTACTCCGCCGCGTATCGTATTTTGGGGGTGTTACAACACTATTCTTAAGTATCGCCTCATGATTCCCACGATTTCAGTGGACTGCAATATGTTCATATTTGTCGCAAGGTATTGTTTTGGATTTTTTGGGGATATCGATTCATTGTAAATAGCTTCAGGTTTTAAGTAACGAGGAAGATTTGGTTAGGACGTTTCTTTTTTACTTATGTAGGCGTTTGTAGGTCTTCGCAAAGAAAGAAGCACCTTGTGAACTTTTGACTGGGACCCGTCAGAGGATATCCACACCCAGACCGACTGACGTTTTGGTTTTTGGATGGGTTGGAGGGAACACACGTGTGTGGATCTGACCAGGGTTTCTCCTATTATGGGGTTGAGTGGTAAGGGTTTTACAGTGGACCAGGCTACTTTGAAAGCCACTTCATGCAAAGTGACAAAACACGAGAAAAAGCTTGCATAGAAAATCAACATGTGTTTATTCCTTTCGCGTTTGATACATTTGGTTTCCTTGCACCTTACTTAATAGAGTTCAACGGGTTATGAACATTAATGTTATGACACCTAGATCCACAAATGTGGTTTTTCCATAGGATTAGCTTAGCAATTTAAAAAAAGCTAGCGGCGCAGCTTGTTGCTCGTTTGCCCTCCATCACTACGTAAATAATAAGTTACAAGCAATAAATTCAAAGCAGCCATTATTTTATTATCATGAACGATAACTTGTATAAAAGTGACACTTTTCTTCTTATTTCCCTTTTGCCCAATTCGAACCAAACCGCACCCTTTTAGGGGTTTTCATAGTTTTCAAGTTACAAAAATTCACAAACGCATTGTACATATATGTTTAGATCATTATTAGGATATTAAAAGTACAAGTATCATAAGATTTCGAAGACTTACAAAAAGAGGGTTTTGAATGAGGATTTGGACTCGAATAACAACCCAAATGTTGTTTTTAATATACCCCGGCTATTAGAATATTAACCCTTATGATCTTGCTACCTTGTTCTTGTTTGAGGATTGAAAAATTATAGATTTATGGTCGTGGTGGTTTTCGGACGTGACCAAGAAGGAGAAAGGAAGAGAAATTTTTCTAGTTTGATTTAGGTGCATGAATGTTGTGTGTTTTTTTGAATCCATATAAGCCAAAAGGGAGGACAAGGCATGGTAGCTAAAAACTAGCCATGTTGTCTCCTAAAGGTTTCGTTGGGTTGTAGGATCCTATGGGGAATCCTAGTCGTTTTGCCTCTTGTCGGGTTGCTTATCGCTCATGGTTTGTGATTTAAAAACCTGACTCGAAAGTTTCATGTATTTTTATCGAATGTAAAATTGTGTTTACTTAAACTTTGAATATTCACACTATATGTTTTATAGTTAAATTGTTTTAGATTTAGTGCGGACTTCCGTTGTTTCTTCGTTTTCTGTTAATTCTAGACGTGACTCGAAATTTTCTTGTTTTATGCAAATGTTTTATGAAATCATCATTTAAAACTTAAAATAAGTTTATTTTATTTATTAGAGACATTTTAGACTAGTTTTGACTTTTGTCGTGCTGGTACGCGTTGTGTGCAGTCTTTTGCTGTGCGCGAGAAGGTTTCCCGGTAAGTGATTATATGTGACCGCAATCGTTTAGAAAATAAAAAATTAACTCGAAAGTGAGTAGATAATAATAATATTTGATATTTGACAGTCGGTTAAACAGTAACTGTTTAGCGTAAAATAAGTCAACAAAAGTCAACTGTGAGGTTTCTTGTAAAAATTTGAATAGATATAATATATAGATATATAGTCATAGTATTTTGAGATACTATAACCTAGGAAAAATCTCCGGTTATCACATAATTCATTAATCATAGTTGGAACAAATAAGAGCTTATTAGTCTCAGACCACTCTCTATTCTTAGTAGCACTAGCATATGTTTTCTTACTCCCAATCTTACTATTAAACTCTTGGTTCACACTAAGATCAACATAACTAGTCTTACATAGGCAAAGTCTCAACATTATGCTTCCATTTATCACTAGTTTCTTCGTTTTCCATCTTACCACTATTATCCAAAACATCATTACTCTCATTTGTACATCAATAATCCATATGAGCACCATATTTTAAATTCACACTCAGAATCATTATACAGTCCTTAAGAGGTTTACCATTTCTATCACAATCATACGATCTTCTCTCATCTTATTCATCCTAATTCCTTTGAACTCCTTATCCCTATCATCTAACTAAATTCCTCATTATCCTTAGGTGTTTTAGTTTTGCTACCATTTTGACTCAAATTACTCATAATATGATCATTAAACCTAATCGGAACTCGCAAATTCCGTTTAGTCAATCGATTCTTAGTCGTCATTAGAAATGAGATAAAAATATACAATTAAGCCTAAAAATCAAAATAACCATCAAAACCAAAATTAAAACCAATTAAACTACGTAAAACACTCTAAGGAATCGATTAACCTACTCAAAATTGAAAATAGAGCTGAAATGTTGAAGAAATAAGCGTTTTAGTGTATTTTCATGGTCGAAAAGGCGGTAAAAGCAGTTGGAGAGAGAATTTTTAGTGTATTTTTTCTTACGACTAGCTATTGCGTAATCTCTTCACCAAACTATGTATGTAGGATCGTGAGAAAGTGTATGACAACACATCGGAAGTACTTACATCTTTAATGGATCCTTTTTCTAGAGGTGCATTTTTGAGACAGGTGTTACAAGGTAAGCTTCTTTGCAGCTTTGTTACATATATGAATCGACAGGTGCCATTATGCGCTGGTTGGGTCTTGAGTCTAAACGAGCTTGGGATAAAATAGGTAACGTTTTATTACGTGTCAACATGTTAGGCCGGGTTTGGCTGATCCACACACTTGTTTTCGCATTTTATGGATAATTAACTCATTTATTGATTGGGTTATTAGAAGTTTACAAAACTTACGGAGTAAAATTTCTTCGCGCGCTGCAACCATTTCAAAGCTCTATTCTTGATCTAGATATAGTTACATAAAAGTTACAAAAATCAAGAAATTTCAAAAGGATAATTCAAAAATAGAAAAATTTAACACAAAAGGAACCCTTGAATTGGGGCTTATATACTCATAAAGCGTATTCTATATGTAAATTAATGTAGAATATATATAGAAATTGTGTGTGAAGTTATAAAATATTAAGGGGGTATTTATAGGATTTTAAAGGGGTAAAAATAGGGTTTTGGGGGTATTTTTTTCAAAAACCCGCTCCCCCCAACGGATACTTTTTCAAAATAAATAAATAAATAAAATTCTTTCGCGTGGGCTGTTAGCCACGGCGCGAGAGACCTTGGCGCGAACCACGGAGTGGTGCGCCATGACTCAATCTCGCGCCATAGCTTGGCACGAACCCATGGCACGACCACTCCCTTCCCTCCACTAATGCGATATGCCGATATAGACAATTAAAACATGCATGCTTTTCTAATAAAAGCCAGGGGGTAAACCTTGGGATCAGGAGTGTATAAGTCGATGTCCGTGTTGAGCATCTTGGAAATCTCTTGTTCGTTCTTGCCTTCGGTCAGGGAATCATAAGTTTATAAGACGTGGTCCACCAGCTTATTAACTGATAGCTAGAGAGTCGGCAGCCTGAAACAAAGTGCTAACTTAAGATCCTTCTCAGGGTTGCAAACATGCTTCAAACAATACTTAATTCATAACCTTATTAAGCATCAACCACGAGGTGGTAAATACACAGATAAGTTACATCACCTGCATCATCAGAAGACTTATTGAGTATGAGTGGAGGTAAATAAACAACCCTCACTGTACAAACCGAACGGCAGATACGTTGCATGTGTTTACATATTTTCTAGATATAAAATTGTTTTGATCCCACATAGGTAATAGAAAGAAAATGATATTAGCTTATACACTAAAATCATATTGTTTGGCTAAGTTGTCATTAGTATTATGTTATCCTCCTGATTACTCCTGCGCTGACTAATAAAAATAAATCTGTGCATGGATTATCATGAATGATAATTTGTATCATTAATCAACTTTTTATTTTTCCGTGATATTTAGAGCTACATCACTCATGGTTAATTTTTTTTTATTCGTTGGATTTGAAGGATCTATTGATTGTAACGAGATTCAAAAGTATCCGACTTTGCATGAATATATTTTGAACATTAGTCAACATCGTAACTTCGCATCAATGGTTTCAAACTTATATTCTTGATCTACAATGCTAGTTACATATAAAATCCGAATATAAAAGGTGGCATGAATCAAATATGCTATTATCGTATCATCTAGTTATAGTTTTGTTTCTATGGCGGCAGTGAATAATTTAAAGGTGGTAGTAAGAAAGAACCTTCACCTCGCTATCTAAAAGAAACTCATGGGAGGGGAGATGATATTGATGTGAACACACCGATTACTGATTTTAATGGTGCAAGTACTTTTGACCGAGCAAAGGACGAACTTGGTGCTCTTATTTATACAATTCACCCGAATAAATGAATATGATCATTTTGTGTCGCCACCAAAGAAGGAACTCAGGAAAGGAGGACTCCGAGCTTCTATTGGAAAAAGACTAGAAAACATTTCATTTTCAAGAAGTCTAATCATCAAGATTGATCTGGTCAATACCTCTATCGAGATCGTGTCCTCTTTCAAATTGATGGTGATGATATATATATCCAAAGTGACAACCTGCTTAAGCCAACAATCTTTGAGATAACATAAAGTATGACTATGCATCCAATGCAACAAAATACACGAGGTGGTAAATACACGTATAACATGCTTTATGGAGTACTTGATAACCTTATCGAGCATCAACCACGAGGTGGTAAATACACGGATAACATCATCATTAGAAGACTTATTCTTTTGCATCAAGTATCTGAGTCACAATGTCAGGAATATAAGCAAACATACTACCCTCACTAGTACTCTTGAAAATGTACGGTCATTGTTTCCTTTTTCAAACAAACCAACGATTACTACGAGATTATCTTATCAAACACATCAACACCGTCAGTCCCTGACTTCTTGAAGCCATTTCGTCAGGATTTCAGTTTTCTAAAGCTCTAAAGTTATCTCGTCCTTACATCCCAAGTTGAGCAACCTTGTGACCCTCTCTCTTAAATAAATATTTCCAAGTTTCATAACTAATAGGTGGCTAAGCTTGAATATGTCTGGAAGTAAATAAAGGACACTCGTTATAAAAAGGAAAAATAAGCTACATGTAATTATATGTTTTCTAGATAAAATATTGTTTATGATCCCACATAGATAACAAAAGGAAAAAAGTCGATAGCATATATATACTAAAGCTATGTTAGTTGGTCATGTTGAGATTAATAGTATCTTATCGTGATGATAGTAATGAATCTAAAACGTAGGTCAAAGAATAGACAAGAACGTTGGTTTGGGAATAGAAAATTCTTGCAACAAAGTTCAATCCCGAGGTCACTAGCTATATGGGGGAAAGACGATGGTATTACAACATTGGTTAAGAGTATATTAGATGGTTCTAGGTCGGTGTCTTTCTGCCACGGGGGAGGTGGTTCTTCGAGGAGAGAACAAAAGGGCACTTTATGGCAGCAGTGAAAGTCTTATCCTCCTCCGGTGTAGCTCCGTACTGTGATGATACCATTAAAGCCTTAGAGGCTAAGCATCCTTACAAGCCACCCTCGTCCATGCCCGAGCAAGACATTTTCTGAGCCTCCCGTTGTAGCATGTCTTTGGTTGCATTAAATCGTTTCATAAAGGTACTTCATGTGGGAGAGATGGTTTGTGGGCACAACATATCTTAGATGCTTTATGTGGAGAGGGGTCTGCTACTGCCACTGATCTCTTAAAGGCCATCACCTCAGTCGTAAATTTGTGGTCAGCGGGGAGGTGTCCGCCTATTTTGGCAGAGTTTGTTGCATATGCTCTTCTTACACCTCTCCTTAAACTAGATAACGAGATTTGGCCTTTTACAGTAGGCACTATATGGAGACGGTTGGTTTTCAAGGTTGCCATGAAAGGTGTGGGTAAAGAAATGTCAAAGTACCTTGGTGATATTTAATTTGGATTCGGAGTTTCGAGTGGCGCTGAGGCTGTTTTACATAGTGTCAATACGTTGTTGAGTAAATATCACAATGATGGGTCTCTTGCAATGCTCACTGTGGATTTCTCGAATGCATTTTACCTTATGGATAGATAAACGTTACTCCAAGAGGTTAGGGTGAGGTGTCCCTCTATTTCTTTATGGATAGATTTTTTATATGGGCAAGCAACGAGATTGTATATAAGAGACACACATATCTGGTCTACCACTGTGGTGCAACAAGCTGACCTGTTGGGACCTCTTCTTTTTGCTCTTGTATTGGACCCGCTAGTACATAAGACCAGAGACAGTTGCAAGCTTTTTCTTCATGCATGATATCTTGATGATGGAATTGTTATTGAAGATTCAGAAGAGGTTGCCCGGGTGTTTGACATCATAAAGGTGAGTGGTCCAAGTTTGGGTCTTGAATTTAATATCAAGAAAACAGAGATATTTTGGCCCTCGTGTAATGGTGTGAAGCGTCGTGAGGGTTTATTTCTTGTCGATATTCAAAGGCCGTCTTTGGGTGTGAAGCTACTTGGGGGAGTTGTTAGTAGAAACACATATTTTATTAGTGGGATGGCTATGAGGAGAGCCACGAATGCTGTTAATTTGATGAGTCTCCTTCCACAGTTACATAACCCACAAAGTGAGCTCCTTTTGCTCCGATCATGTATGGGTATTTTCAAACTCTTTATTGGTTTAAGAACTTGTCAACCTGTACACATGGAGGAGGCGACCTTGTTTTTTGACAAAGGTTTGCGTGGGTCAATCGAGAATATAGTGGTTTGTGGAGGTCTTTTCTTTGGAGACTTACAGTGGCGGCTTGCTTCTTTACCCATCCATCTTGGTGGGGTTGTACTCGGCAAAAGTAGCTTTTTCCTATGCTTTTGTGGCATCGAGGGCCCAATCTTGGGTGTTACAAGACCACATCTTACGCGACAGTGACATATGTGGTATGGATGATGATTATGTTTCGGCTTTGGCTTGTCTACGTGGTATGATTCCAAGCTTTGATTTTAGTTGTTTCACTAATAAGGACACCGCCCCCTCTAAAGCCCAACAAACACTAGCGAGTGCTCTTTTTAGTGAAATGGTTAAGGATATGAAAGCCCACTTTGACATGACTGTAAGACATAAAGCAGTTTTTGAGTGTCTACGCGCACCACATGCTCAAGATTTCCTACTAGCTATTCCTATAGATGACGGGGCCGGACAAATATGTCACCAAGTGGACATGCGCCCCATTGTAACTACCCGAGTTTTACGGACGCGTATGACGATCGCGAATTCGAGGTCATAATTATTATTTTATAAGTTCATGAGAACGAACGTCGACATTTAAAATTTTTATTTCTCATGAATAGTTATTTTCGTATTTTATTACGAACAGAAATTTGAAATTTTTATTTTTGGACGTTTCGCGAGTCAACGTTTGACCGCGTGTTCGTTAATCGTTTTAAACATCGTAAAAGTCTACGACGCATTTCGTTATTATTTTTACGGTCATAAATTATTATTTTGCGAACCTTGTCGTCTTTGTTCCTTGTCCTTGGCCAAAACTCGCGTTTAATGTTTACATTTTATTTAAATGATGTCAAGTATCACTTTTATTAAAATGTTTCTACAAGAAAAATACAAGTAATGAAAATTCAAAAAAAAATATGGTGCATGCTTGTCTAGCCCTCCCTAGCCGACGCCTAGATACATACACACACTCAATACATTTTTGTTTCCAAGGTCATGATTACTAGAGTTGCTTCCAATTTTGGTTTAAAGTCTCATCACAACACATAAACACACATAGTTAAAATTTGTTTTCTTTCTTGCTTCTCCTCTTGCTCGGCCGAACACTATCACCCACACACACTCTCCATTTTCAATTTTTGATCTTGAAATACTCATTAAGTCCCACCCAAGAAATGTTTTAAAGGTGCAATGGCTTAATAGAATTAAGTTTCTTGCCTTTCTCCTTCCTCTTGTATTCGAACGAGCCACAAACAAACACCCTTTTGATGTTTTGATTTTTCTAGTCACCAAACATCAGTTAGATGGTAATAACTAGATCATCCATGGAAGAAAAATAAACATGCATTAAGTTTTATGCATGCTTGAGTTTTATTAAAATAAAAAGGTTTTGATGCAAGTAATAGCTTAAAGATTAGTGGGGAAAATATTAATGGGAATTTTGGATTCAAAAAGTGAAGGTTTTAGGGTTCGGTCGTGGGTTCGAACCAAGGAGGAGGCACACAAAGGTGTATTTTGTTTGATTGGTTATTAACTAGACTAGTTTGGGTTGATTTGATTTGGTTTCGGTTTGGTTTTAGGTTCGAAGTCACGACAAAAAGGAACAAGGGACAAGCATATTTTTCTATCGAGTCCGATCTTGCTACTATAGCCTTGTGATCATCTCCTTTATATTTTGTTTCATTTGTTTCGTTCATATGATTTGATTATGTTCGTTGCATGTGATGGGATCTATAAGATCTGCCGTCGTCTAGTTAGTTGTTGTTATAACTTGATTGGAGACGTTAATGTGACGTTATAGGCCACTTTAGATATGCCGTGAGTGAGTTTTTGAGTCAAAAATGAGTTTTTGCGTACTTGGTAATGGGTATATTTTGGGCAGAAACTTTGGCACTGAAAACAAGGGTCAAGATTTTATGAAATATGATTTTGGATTAAAAAATATGATAATGTTTTCTTAGACGATCGTTTTGACATAAAATTGAGCTTCTAAATCCTAATAACGAAGAAATTGGAGTGAAAACGAGATATACTTTTTAAGTATAAAAACTCAGCATTTGGAAAATATATTAGTTGCTGACAGGAATTTAAACGCTCGTTTTGAGCACTTTCGAGTCCGTTTCGGCCTTCCGGCGAAACACAAAAGTTGCTCGGAATGACGTTTTACTTTGCCGCGAAGCTTGCTAGTTTTAAAATCGAGTAATTATGGGTCAAAACCCAAAGTCAAAATCTGCATTTTTATTAAAAGTGTCATAGTTTTGCAGAAACTTGCAGGGGCATTTTGGTCATTTTCTGTCAAGTTTCGGGTCTCGGCTAAAACTAAAAAGTTGTCCGGAATTCATTCGACATAAAATGTTTTTTGAGTCCGAGTTGGAAAATGTGATATAACGGGTCGTATTGAGCGGGTCAGATTTAATTATATATATACATAAAAAGTCAAAGTCAAATAAAGTTTAACGTTGACTTTTGAAAGTTAACAGGTTAATACTAAACTTATCGGATGTTATAAATAATAAACGTTACTATTATTATAAGCATAACATTTTAGACTAACGATCGTTATGAACGAAGTAGATTCTAAATATAGTAACTTTTGAAATATTCGAATATAATACCGATACGAGTAAACGATAATCAAAATGAATGTCGAAAGTTCGACGAGATAACTAAATATAATTATAAATATGATTAGAAGATGAGACCTACTAAAAATGGTAACTTTCCGAAAATATTAACTTTTCTAAAATAGAAAGATTCATAAAATAGAAAGTTTCCTAAAATAGAAAGTTTCTGATTAAGTGATTTATAATATAAATAAAATAAAGATTGTAACTCAATTAAGTGGAGTTTAGGATTTAGGACGCGCGAGTGGATTTCTCATCACATGCGTATGTATATACTTATACTATTTTGAAAGTTGCAATGCGCGCACTATCCGATCGTATCTTGCGATGTAATAATTGAACGACATAAATTATAGGTCGCGGTTGAAAAAGTCATATAGTACTCAACACACTATGATTCATGTTCTGAGTGTTGAAGTGATTTTCAGTTCATCATGGATTATTACAGTATATCAGTGTTTCATTAAGGAATATCGATCCTACAGGATACTTGCTGTTTTATGAAAAGGAGAACGCAATATGTTTTGATACTAAATATGATTCCATTCACTATTGAGTATATGTCTTTTACTGTGTGACCGTTAGTTGCCTAGTTGCAGGTGAACGCTAATGCATTAAATAGATCTATTAGGTTTGATAACCCTGTCCGGGGTTTGAATCAGTTGTGAGCACCTTGTAACGGACATTGTATAGTTAGTATTAGGAGAAGTGGCATACTTCTCGGACATTATTTTATCCTACGGGATGAATGTGTTAAGTTTCGGTACACGGGCTCATTTAGTTGGAAATCAATATTTTTATAACATGTCTTACGAGCAATGTTATATGTTTTTGTTGAACCAAATATGTGTTCAGACTGTTATTTGTAAACTTTATGAATTCACTCAACGTTTTGTTGACCCTTTTTAAGCATGTATCTCAGGTTAGTTGCTGTGGATGGCTGGACGGGACAGAACGCGGATATTAAGGACGGTGTCTCGGTGAAGTAGTGTCATAAACTAAAACAATGTTTTAGAAACCAAGTCGTGTTATGACTTTTAGAAATAAATTTCTATGTTGGTATTGGGACCTATGTAACTCTGATGTTTCTCTTTTAAATAAAATAAATTGTGTTTTATAAACGTATCCTTGAACGTTTACTGAGACTCGTGTGCATGAATTATGAAGTAGCACCCCAAATGTTGTACTCCGCCGCGTATCGTATTTTGGGGGTGTTACAACACTATTCTTAAGTATCGCCTCATGATTCCACTATTTCCAGTTGATGCAATATGTCATGTTTGTCGCAAGGTATGTTTGGATTTCTTTGGGGAATATGCGGTTCATTGTAAATAGCTTTCAGGTTTTAAGTACCGACAAGATTTAGTTAGGGACGTTCTTTTTTACTTATGTAGGCGTGTCGGGATCTTCGCCAAGAAAGAAGCACTTGTGAACTTTTTGACTAACCCGTCAGACGGAATATCCACACCCAGACCGACTGACGTTTTGGTTTTTGGATGGGTTGGAGGGAACACACGTGTGTGGATCTGACCAGGGTTTCTCCTATTGTGGGGTTGAGTGGTAAGGGTTTTACAGTGGATCAAGCTACTTTGAAAGCCACCTCATGCAAAGTGACAAAACACGAGAAAAAGCATGCATTGAAAATCAACATGTGTTTATTCCTTTCGTATTTGATACATTTGGTTTCCTTGCACCTTACTTAATAGAGTTCAATGGGTTATGAACATTAATGTTATGACACATAGATCCACAAATATGATTTTTCCATAGGATTAGCTTAGCAATTTAAAAAACGCTAGCGGCGCAGCTTTTTGCTCGTTTGCCCTCCATCACTACGTAAATAATAAGTTACAAGCAATAAATTCAAAACAGCCATTATTTTATTATCATGAACGATAACTTGTATAAAAGTGACACTTTTCTTCTTATTTCCATTTTGCCCAATTCGAACCAA
This sequence comes from Tanacetum coccineum, assembly GCA_026074375.1. Taxonomy (NCBI): domain Eukaryota; kingdom Viridiplantae; phylum Streptophyta; class Magnoliopsida; order Asterales; family Asteraceae; genus Tanacetum; species Tanacetum coccineum. Next base: position 89,845 of record BQNB010001758.1, on the reverse strand, counting down.
ACCGCGCCCTTTTAGTGGTTTTCATAGTTTTCAAGTTACAAAAATTCACAAATGCATTGTACATATATGTTTAGATCATTATTAGGATATTGAAAGTACAAGTATCATAAGATTTCGAAGACTTACAAAAAGAGGCTTTTGAATGAGGATTTGGACTCGAATAACAACCCAAATGTTGTTTTTAATATACCGCGGCTATTAGAATATTAACCCTTATGATCTTGCTACCTTGTTCTTGTTTGAGGATTGAAAAATTATGGATTTACGGTCGTGGTGGTTTTCGGACGTGACCAAGAAGGAGAAAGGAAGAGAAATTTTTCTAGTTTGATTTAGGTGCATGAATATTGTGTGTTTTTTTGAATCCATATAAGCCAAAAGGGAGGACAAGGCATGGTAGCTAAAAACTAGCCATGTTGTCTCCTAATGGTTTCGTTGGGTTGTAGGATCCTATGAGGAATCCTAGTCGTTTTGTCTCTTGTCGGGTTGCTTATCGCTCATGGTTTGGGATTTAAAAACTTGACCCGAAAGTTTCTTGTATTTTTATTGAATGTAAAATTGTGTTTACTTAAACTTTGAATATTCACACTATATGTTTTATAGTTAAATTGTTTTAAATTTAGTGCGGGTTTCCGTTGTTTCTTCGTTTTCTGTTAATTCTAGACGTGACTCGAAATTTTCTTGTTTTATGCAAATGTTTTATGAAATCATCATTTAAAACTTAAAATAAGTTTATTTTATTTATTAGAGACATTTTAGACTAGTTTTGACTTTTGTCGTGCTCGCATGCGTTGTGTGCAGTCTTTTGTTGTGCGCGGGAAGGTTTCCCAGTAAGTGATTATATGTGACCGCAGTCGTTTAGAAAATAGAAACTAAACTCGAAAGTGAGTAGATAATAATAATATTTGATATTTGACACTCGGTTAAACAGAGTAACTGTTTAGCATAAAATAAGTCAACAAAAGTCAAGTGTGAGGTTTCTTGTAAAAATTTGAATAAATATAATATGTAGATATATAGTCATAGTATTTTGAGATACTATAACCTAGGAAAAATCTCCGGTTATAACATAATTCATTAATCATAGTCGGAACAAATAAGAGCTTATTAGTCTCGGACCACTCTCTATTCTTAGTAGCACTAGCATATGTTATCTTACTCCCACTCTTACTATTAAACTCTTGGTTCACACTAAGATCAACGTAACTAGTCTTAACACTAGGCAAAGTCTCAACATTATTGCTTCCATTCATCACTAGTTCTTCGTTATCCATCTTACCACTATTATCCAAACACTCATTACTCTCAGTTTGTACATCAATATCCCTATGAGCACCATCATTTAATTCACACTCAGAATCATTCATACAGTTATTAAGAACAATCAATACTATCTTCTCTCGTCTTATTCATTCCTAATTCCTTAGAACCTACCTTATCCCTATCATCCTGAACCCTAAATTCCTCATTATCCTTAGGTGTTTTAGTTTTGCTACCATTTTGACTCAAATTACTCATAATATGAACATTAAACCTAATCGGAACTCGCAAATTCCATTTAGTCAATAGATTTTTTAGTCGTCATTAGAAATGAGATAAAAATATACAATTAAGCCTAAAAAATCATAATAACCATCAAAACCAAAATTAAAACCAATTAAACTACGTAAAACACTCTAAGGAATCGATTAACCTACTCAAAATTGAAAATAGAGCTGAAATGTTGAAAAAATAAGCGTTTTAGTGTATTTTCATGACCGAAAAAAGGCGGGAAAAGCAGTTGGAGAGAGGATTTTTACTGTATTTTTTTCTTACGACTAGCTATTACGTAATCTCTTCACCAAACTATGTATGTAGAATCGTGAGAAAGTGAATGAAAACACATCGGAATGTATTTAGATTTTATTATAAATATTAAACAAATTTATAAATTAACAATAAATTAACTTTTGGGATCGACTCTTAAGGACGCCAATGTCAACTCTAATACAAAATCTTTAATGTAAAAATTAGAGATTGGTTCGAAAAATTAAGATTTGATTCGTAAAAATTTTAAAAAATTTAAATTTTTTTCGTAAAAAAAAGATTGGATTGGTAAAATACATTTCGAGAAAAAATAAAATATAGTGTACATAAAATTAAGATTGTTCGAAATATTTTTCGTACAAATAAGATTTTTCTAAAGGGCGAATTTTTATATTTTTTAAGAATTTGTAAAAAAAATTAATTTTTTTTTTTCAAATAATATGTAACACAGGATGTTATAGTGTCCTAAAAAAATAACACATGGATGTATTTTTTGCCAGAACTCTTTTTATATTAATTTCTTTATATATCATTTATTAGTTTGCTAATTTGATAAAATTACTCAAAAATAACTGAACTAACTGTATTTAGCCACAAATAAGATTCATCAAATTCACGAATGATTCCTAAACATTAACGTTTATTATTATACTATCAAATTACATTATCAAACGATAAACACTAAACATTAAAGCAACTAAGTTTCCCATTTCAAATACAATAAAGCATATTAAGTTTCTACATACCAAATGCTAAAATGATTATCTTAAAAATAAAAAAAAAAAAACCCCCTACTCCATAATTAAGGTTTCCATCCCTTGGAGATTCTCGATGAAGTATATCTGCTGTCTCTAGTTGTGGTTCTCGGATGCTTGCCATTCTCTAGTTGAACTCGACCTTGAACGTATACGTATAACGTAACATATCGACTCGTCCGTTGAACGAACGTATAACCGTAACATACGACTCGTCCGTTGAACACTAACGTATAATCATAACATATCGACCTCCGTTGAACGTCTAACGAATATCCATAACAAATCGCCTCGTCCTTTGAACGTCTAACGTATAACCATAACATAACGACTCGTCCGTTGAAACGACTCACGTATAACCCTAACATATCGACGACGTACGTTTGAACGTCTAACGAATAACCATAACATATCGCTCGTCGTTAACGTCTAACGTAAAACCTGTAACATATAATTCCACTCGTCCGATGAACTTCTAACTATACATAACATATCGACCGTCCGTTGAACGTATAACGTATAACCCGTAACATATCGACTCGTTCCGTTGAACAATAACGAAATAACCGTACATATCACTCGACCGTTGAACGAAATAACGTATAACCAGAACATCTCGACTCGTCCGATGAACACTAACGTAAAACCAAACATATCGACTCGTCCTTGAACGTCTAACTATAACCATAACCTATCGACTCGTTCGTTGAACGTCATAACGTATAACCGTAACATATACGCCTCGTCCGTTGAACGTCTAACGTATAACCATAACATATCGACTCGTCCGTTGAACGTCTAACGTATAACCATAACATATCGACTCGTCCGTTGAACGTCTAACTTATAACCATAACATATCGACTCGTCCGTTGAACGTCTAACGTATAACCATAACATATCGACGCGTCGGTGAACGGTCTACGCGTAATGAACCGATAACATATCGACTCGTCCGTTGAACGTCAAAACGTATAACCGGTAACATACTAAACGAGGAACCGGGACCAATCCGGCCGAAACGGAACAATTTATATTTTTTAAAAAAGTATATATTTTTTTATAACAAGTTATTATAATTTTATAAATAATCCATTTTATATAAAAATTAAATACAAACGAGGAACCGGACAATCCGGCCGAAACAACAAATTTAATTTTTTATAAAAGCGATATATTTTTTTTATAAAAAAGTTATTATATATTTTTATAAAATATCAATTTATATAATAATTATATAAGAAACGAGGAACCGTCCAATCGTGGCCAAACGACCCAATTATATTTTTTATAAAATGGTAATAATATTTTTAAAAAAAGTTATTATAAATATTATTAAAATAACATTTTATATTTAATAACCATAACATATCGACTCGTCCGTTGAACGTATAACGTATAACCGTAACATATATCGACTCGTCCGTTGAACGTCTAACGTATAACCATAACATATCGACTCGTCCGTTGAACGTCTAACGTATAACCGTAACATACGAAACGAGGAACCGGACCAATCCGGCCGAAACGAACCAATTTATATTTTTTATAAAAGGTTATATTTTTTTTATAAAAAAGTTATTATATATTTTATAAAATATCATTTTATATAATAATTATATACGAAACGAGGAACCGGACCAATCGGGCCGAAACGAACCAATTTATATTTTTTATAAAAGGTTATATTTTTTTTATAAAAAAGTTATTATATATTTTATAAAATATCATTTTATATAATAATTATATACGAAACGAGGAACCGGACCAATCCGGCCGAAACGAACCAATTTATATTTTTTATAAAAGGTTATATTTTTTTATAAAAAAGTTATTATATATTTTATAAAATATCATCTTATATTTTCACCAAATTTTTTGCACCAAATTTTTGCACCAAAAATTTCAGCAAAAGTTTAAACGCCCCGCCATAATAAAATTTTTATTTTCAACGATTTGGGTCGACAATGTCGACCCAAAACATGAAAGACATGTCGTCCCAAAAAATGTTATAAAAGATTAACTATTTGGGTCGACAATGTCGACCCAAAACAAGAAAGTCATGTCGTCCCAAAATGTGTTATAAAAGATTATATAATAAACATGTTAGGGTCGACAATGTCGACCCAAAACATGAACGGGAATGTCGACCCAAAACGTGACCCTATACATCTTCTTCTTCTCAGTCTTAACAAAAAAAAAAGATAAACACACACCAAGACGATTTTTGCTCCATTTTTGCTATTAATTTGCTCGATTTTAACCACTCACCACCACATAACCGCATCCACCACATTCACCGTCACCCACCACACATCGCACACGAGCACGAACCACGACCGCAGCCACCCACCACCGCAGCCACCAACCACCGCAGCCTTCCTCCTCCTCCTCCTCTATAAATTTAATTCTTATTTCTTCAATCCTCTAAATGATAATTCTTAAGCCCATTGATTGATTTTGATATATAAAGGTTTGTTTTTTTTTTGTTAATAAGGTTTCATATTTTTTTGATTATGTTATGAAGTTTGTTATTGTTATTGTTAGACCAAGTCACAGCCGCGGCCAAGTCACAGCCGCGACCAAGTCACAGCCGAAGTCAACCGCAATCAACGAGCCGAGAACGAGCTGACCCGAGTCAAGGTATGATTCAGCTTATATGTGGGCAGTGGGCTTAAATGTGAGCTTATGAGCATATTTGATTTCGGCTTATATTTTCATAAGCCCATTTTTCTGGCTTATTTTATTTCGGAAAATTGGTGCTTATGATATATAAGCCGAAATCATATAAGCTCATAAGCCCACGTATAAGCCCGAAACAAACACCCCCTTATATGGTTATATATTGTTTATTTGGTGATTTATATGTGTTTAGGAATTTTTTAGGATTTTAGCGATTAATTTCGGAAAATCCCGGTCCGAAGTTAATCAACCTATAGAAAACCCGTCCGAAATTAATTTATTAGAAATTAATTTCGGAAAGTCCCCTGTTTGGGACTGCTTTTTGAATGTTTTGTCTCATTTAGGATATGAATACGTATAACTGGTTTACTATTTGAGATGATTTCGACAGTGTTTCTCCTTTACTCCTACGAATATGTCTTTAAACACATATTTGGGGAGTTGAGGGGAAATGCTGCCGAAATTTTCTCAAATAGTAAATCGGTTATACGCATTCATATATGAGACGAAACATTCAAAGAGTGGGTTATGATTGCCTTCCATAGTTGCACTAGGTAAAAAAACAGTTCATATTTGTTAATAAACTTGTTGGTGTAAAAAAATAAAAATCATTTATTTGAATATGTTTATTTACAACGCAGTTATAACAATTGATAAGAGTTGGACCAGTATACCCAATCGTAATTCCGATGCATTTTTAGATGGTCTTTTTGCATTCATCAAGCATTGTGAGCCATTGTTGCACCCCATCACACGAAAGACCCGTTGCCCATGTAGTCGCTGTTGTAACCGTGATGATAAGCCTGTTACCCTCGACATTCTTGAGGCACACTTATCTAATCACGGGTTTGACAAACATTACACCACTTGGAAATATCACGGTGAACCTCTCCCGCTACCTCCACCAATACCACATTCACCTGAACACATTGACATGTATGCGTTCTTCGAAGATATTTCTGCAAATAATATCCCAACTCCACCAACTCAAACAACCGGTCCTCAACCAGCCCAAACAACGGGTCCTAATAACGAGTTTGAAGAATTACTTTCTAGGTCCACACAAAAGTTGTACCCGAGTTGTGATATGACTACATTGGAATTTACAACAGAGATTTCACACGTCAAGGCTTTTCATAAAATAACAGATGCCGGGTTTAACAAGATTTTAGCTCTTCTCCAAAAAGCATGTCCCCCTAGTAAAGGATACAATTTCCCATCGTCATACTATGAAATCAAGAAGACATACAAAAAGATCGGGTTAGGATATGAATCGATCCATGCTTGTATAAACGATTGTTTTTTATTTTGGGGATCAGAGGACAACCTAAAGAGGCCTGATTGTCCAGTCTGCAAAGCGAGTAGATATAAAGACCCAAAGAAGACAAAGGGGAAGTTAGTTGCAAACAAGATCGTGCGTTACTTTCCGTTAAAACCTAGACTACAACGTATGTTCAACACAAAACACATAGCAAAGTGGATGACTTGGCATGCTACTGGACAGTCTAAGGAAAAAGGTAAGATGAATCACCCGTGTGACGGTAAAGCATGGAAATATTTTGACATGATAAAACCCGAGTTCTCTTGTGACCCTAGAAACGTTCGATTAGGGTTGGCTGCTGATGGTTTTAATCCTTTTGGCATGATGAGTCAAAATTACAGCATGTGGCCGGTCATATTGACAACATACAACACACCACCGTGGATGTGTATGAAAGAATCTTCTTTAATGTTGACGATGTTAATTCCTGGCCCTAAATCACCTGCAAAGGACATTGATGTTTACTTGCAGCCTTTGATTAAAGAACTCCAAGAATTATGGAAAGGAGTCTGGACGAAAGACGCTGCTACGGGTACTTATTTCGAAATGAAAGCGGCTCTCTTATGGACCATCAATGATTTCCCAGCTCGAAGTAGTTTGTCTGGGTGGAGTGGGCAAGGCTACTACGCATGCCCCACCTGTAACGAGGACACTCCATCGATGGCTGTCAAGAACAAAATCGCTTATGTTGGTCATAGAAGATTTTTAAAGACAAATCATCCACTAAGGAATAAAAAAAAGGAATTCTATGGTTTAAAAGAACCGAAACCTAAACCTAGAAAGTTTTCCGAATTGGATATCCAGTTACAAATTAATAAAGTCTTAAAACGTCGCCCGGGGAAACATCCAGATATTACTAAAAAGAACCCTAAACCTATTCGAGAAATTGAATTGAATTGGAGTAAGCGTTCTATCTTTTGGGATCTTGAGTATTGGCCCTTTCTTCTACTAAAACACAATCTCGATGTCATGCACATCGAAAAGAACGCACTTGAGGCTTTACTGAATACCTTGTTACAGAACGACAAAACCAAAGACACGCCAAAAGCAAGGCAAGACTTGGAAAAATTGAATGTTAGAAAGGAGTTGTGGTTAGCTAAAAAACCAAACGGGAAGTTCGAGAAGCCTCATCCAAAGTACTCTTTCACAACAGAAAACAGAAAACGTTTTTGTAAATTCATCAAAGGAGTTAGGCTACCTGATGGGTTTGGATCCAACTTTAAGCAAAAAGTGACCGCTGATGATAACAATATAACGGGCATGAAATCTCATGACTGTCATATAATGATGCATCGGTTACTTCCTTATGGAGTACAACAATACTTGCCCAAAAGTATTGCAGCTCCTATAATCGAGCTTTGCTTGTTCTTTAAGCAGCTTTGTGCTCGAACTTTGATGCAACAGGACATGGGAAAAGCTAAAAAACAATCGATCAGTATCATGATTGAGTTAGAGAAAATCTTTCCTCCTGCTTTTTTTGACATAATGATTCATGTGGCTATACATTTACCCGATGAGGCTATTCTAGGTGGCCCTCTTCGCTACAGGTGGATGTTTCCATTTGAAAGATACATGAAGAAGCTAAAGAATTATGTCCGAAATAAAGCAAAGCCTGAAGGTTCTATTGCGGAGGGTTATGTTTCAGAAGAAGCATTAACTTTTTGTTCGCGTTATCTTAAGGATGACGTTGAGACGAGATTTAATCGTCTTGGCAGAAATGACGACGGTTTGCCTGAAGAAGGACCAGATACATTCCAGGTGTTCCGGTCTGTATGCAAACTGACGGGTAGAATGAAAGCAACTCGGCTCACTGCAGATGTTAGGCAGGCAGTTTTATGGTTTGTACTTAACAACAGTCCTGAAATCGACGCAGACATCTTGGCTTTCAGAGAGTATGTTTCTTCCTTTTTTTATTTTGAAAAATCTTCTTTCTCGATGACTTATCCTAATATCATGAACTTTTGCAGAGAATCGCCTGATAACGTTGGAACGGGTTTTCCCGCGTGGTTTAATCACAAGGTAAATACATTAGATATATTACCTTGGAGTTATTTGCACATCTAAATCTGTTTGTATCTCTTTCGTAGATTCGTGAAAAAAAAGTGGCAGGCGACTGTAGTGAAGACTTATTCTCTTTGGCATGTGGACCTATTAGTGCATGTACATACCCCGCTTGCATAGTTAACGGTGTGAAGTTTGTGGTACATGAACGCGATATACTTCATACCACTCAATGCAGCGGAGTTTCAACACTCGGGCTTGATGGAGAGATGTATTATGGTCAACTCGAAGAAATTCTGGAGCTCACTTATATCGGCCACCGCAAGGTTGTCTTGTTTCGATGTAAATGGTTTGACACCATTAACCCTCCGAACCATACGACACGAAACAGACGTTCTTACATTGACCGGGGCATACATCATATTTTGACTGACAGGGAATTTCACAAAAATAACCAATACATTCTTGCGACACAAGTAACACAAGTATTCTACCTTCAAGACCTTGCTAGACAACCACGTGGTTGGAAGGTCGTCGAACATGTTTATCATCGAGATGTGGCAGAGTCCGATCCAGATGTTATACATGGTAGCAGTTCATCACATGTTACACTTTCTGTTGGTTTGACTAATGTGGAGCATACGGATTTAAGTACAAATGATCAAGCGACAGAAGTGGACGCCCCACCGGTTAATGATGACAATGCTAATGCTAATGAAGACAATGAAGATGATGTCGCTGCACATGTACTTGATGATGATGATGTTGTAGTGTCTGATGATGATGAAGTGAACCCTTCTACTAATGTAGGAGTAGTTGTATCTAGCGATGATTCTGACGATGACTATCGATCTTAAGTTGTAGTTTAAATGTAGAATTTTGTATTTGAATGAAATTGTTTTTATCTGTTTAAATGTCTAATTTTTATTTTAGTGGAATTGTTTTTATAAGTATAAAATGTGTATTTATATGAATTTGTGTATTAGCATTAATTGGTCCACGAAATTGTGTGTTCTTGTGCTTGTTATTTTACAGATGGCGTGTGTAGGTCCTAGCTACCACGGTGGGGATGCTGGTGGTGATCCACCCAACCGGCCCAACCGGCCCGTACCGACTCAATGCCAAAGTAAGAAATTGTGATTTTTTTTTTAATTTAGATTCTTTTTAATTTCTTTTACTTGAATTTTCATGACCGAATAACATATCTTTGTAGGTTCGATGCCGCGTATTGAGACCGGAAGTGAGGCCTTAAGGAAGGCTTATAGAAAAAACAAAAAACAACCTTTACCGATTGGCTTTGATGTCACCGATCTTGGTACATACCATCCCATAGGAGATTATTCGAGCATGTTGAATACTCTTATGGGGGAAACAATTAGGCCACTTCCCTTTAATTGCGAGTGGGACGAAATTCCAAAGGCGCTTAAAGCGCATATTTTTCCTACGCTAGAGGTATTAATTGTTTATTTTACTTCTATTCTTATTGTTATCGACGTTTAGATATGTGTGTTATGTTTAAATTATTTGTTTATTTAAATGCATTTGTTTATATGTAGAGCTATTTCAACCTTGCGCATTGGTATGCCAATCAGGAGAAAGTGGTTGTTGGCGATAATGTATACACGGTGGGGGATCGGGTAAAGCTTGGGTTGGAACTTAAACTGAGGGTGCTTTGGCGCAAAGCCAAGAACAGGATCAAGGCTAACCATTTCACAAGATATCCTTCAGCAGAGGTGGCAAAGAATCATCTGCCGCCGCCGAGTGTGTGGGAAGGCAGAACCCAAGAGGAGTGGAACGAGCTGGTTGACTGGTTTTCCCATCCGGATCAGGTGGCGAGAAGCGCGGTGAATGCTGCTAACCGCGCGAAGAACACCATACCAACCCATCAAGGAAAAAAATCATTTGCCCAAGGGAGGAACGAATATGTAAGACTCTTTATAATTTTTGTGATATGTTACAGGTGTTTATATTGTTTGTTTATAGCTCGTTATTAATTTACTTGATATTGTATAGAAAGTCGAGCACGGGCATTACGAGGACCTAATTGAGACGTGGAGGAAGACGCACTCAGAACCAAAGTCTGGCCGATGGAAATCCAAAGAAAACAAGCAGAGATACGTAAGTAATTTAACTCGTTACATTCTTTAATAACTTATTTTATTTCTTTTTAACCTTTTTTCTTTCTTTTTCTATTTTTCTTTCTCAGTTGCAAATGAAGGCCATGCAAGATCAGGTTAGAGGCGGAGTCATCCCGTTCATGACCGATCAACAAATCTTGGATCAAGTCGTTCCTAGTGAGAATCGACAGAACATGTCGGGCATGGGCAGGAAGCTACCGGGCAGTGGCTCAACTTCGCGCAAGCACCCAAATAAGGTATTTGCAGATGTTCTGACTCGGGATGAAATGACTCAGATACTGAGACAAAAAGAGCAAGAAAATGAGTTGCTAAGAAAGCAAGTTGAGGAGGCTCAACAACGAGCGTATTTGGCTTCTTTAAAGGCTGACGCGTCGAGCCAATGGTCTACTGCAGCGTACCAAAATACTCAGACGCTCTATGGAACCCTAGGTACGTTTTTTGGCCATTACAACTCACCAAACTATGCTCGCCCATTTAGCCCTCATGATTTTAATCTTGTACCACCACCTCCACCCGGTCCTAGTATGCCCCACGCCCCTGAGTGGGCTCACTTACTCCAGCCTCCCTTTCCCACTAATCAACCTCTCCGACCTCTCCAACCTCCTTACCCCGGCCCATTTCCTCAACCTCCCTACCCCGGCTCATTTCCTCAACCTTCCTACAACGAGCCATTTCCTATACCTCCCGTCAACAATAACACCTTCAACAACTGTTACCATCCCGTTTACAACTCCACCCAGGGTATCGCCTCTAGCTCTAATGATCCAGCCCAACGTTCCTTCTACAACCTTGTTATGAATCCTCATATGACCGATTCGCGGACCTTGGACGAATTGGCTCGAGATAATAGTCTTGCAAACAATGACGAGGGCGCATCAGGGAGGAGGAGGAAGAGGAGGAGGGCAACGAAGGTACGAATGATGGTGACTATTCGGAGGAGAATGAGGAGGAGGAGGAAGGTACGGATGGTAATGAGGAATGATCTTAGTTTGTGTAATAAAATTTTAGAATGTTAAGTTTGTGATGTTGACTATTTGCGAGACTTGGATTATAATTAATATTTAAAAGAAAGAGAAGGTAATCATTATTTAATGATAAGTGGTTAATAATAAAAATAATTAAAACAATAATTAAACCTATAAGTGTGTATGATTCAAGTGAAAAGTGTGTATGAATCAAGGAACCCAAAGAAACCACTAACCTCGTATACCAAATCTGGTAACACAAACCTTAAATTTCTCCTGTTTTCTTCTATACCACATAAAACCCCCATTTCTATTTGATTCGGTTTATCTTGCTGCTGTCTTTGAGTACCTTGTTGCTAAAGTAAGTTTAGTTTTAATTCTAATTGAATTAGGGTTTCAATTGAATATTAAGTTTTTTGTGAGATGAAAATGAAATTTGTCTTTAGATTTGTTACCTATACTCACGAATTAAACTTCGGTTTTTTTTTTGAGAGAGAGAATTATACATCTTGTTAAAATTATTTTTATGGAACTCGGACTATTATTAACGATCTTGTACGTGAGATATATGTTAAAGAGTGCTTATAATGCAACCAAAAATTTGATTTTTTTTTAAAAATCATATGAAGGTAATTACAAAAATAATAATCTAAAAATAATTGTTCTCCGATAAAAAAACACACAATTTAATAAAAACATAATTATAATTGTTTTCTCTTCCTTATTTTGTACAGAATAACAGTTTTACCCTTACCTAATTATGTATATTTTTTTAATATTAATTTCAACAAAGGATAATTGAGTAAACTTGATTAAATTTTATTATCTATTATACTAGTAGACAATTAAACTGTGATATTCAAAAAGGAAACATGAACTATTAATTTGGGACACATCGGCTGATACTTACACAAACAAAATAATATAATATATAATAAATGCTAAAGTATGTATGGTTTTGTTAAGACCGGGAAAAAATATTAAGAAGGGAGTTACCACATGCGCCCTGTGACTCAGGAATGGTGACAGCATTTTCTTTCCTCCAATCAACCCTGATTGGGAGAGACTTGACATCTCCATAAGTGGATCTACTCTTGTTGCAACCAGAAGGTCCTTGGAGCGCTTGATAATGAGAAATCTTTGAGTTTGCATATTTGTTTGCAAACTCGTAGGTAGTCAAGTTAGCAAAACGGTTCAACTCCAATTTATACGGTCTGTTGAGCTTGTTTGTTTGATGAACATGTAGCGCGTTGGTTTTGAACACATTGAACCGCTCGGTGCTTCTATCCTCCACTTGGTGATGGCCCCTCCATCTATCATACAACCCCAACAAACCCTCTTCTGATTCAAGTTCTTTCTCCACAAAGCTTAAAATCAATAACAAAGAAAGAGAACGTACGATAAATGTGTTGATTTCCATTTTTGGGAGCTTGGCGAATTAATTTGTTTATTTAGAAAAAAATAATGTTACTATGGACTGCATGTGAGATAATTTAACGAAAGACGTACTTATAGGCATGAAAACACACTCAATCTGGATGTTTATAACATTGTTTTTTTGGGATGAAGACAAATATATATCTTTTTTCATATCTATTTTGGGAAAAATTAGACCTAGTCAAGAGTATTATATATGGTTATGTGAATGTAGTGATGCATTTTGTTCGGTTTTTAGTCGGAGAATTAATGATAAGAATTATTTGAATCGATCTTTGGTAGTGGTTAATTAAATTAGATGGTAGATCTGTAACTTTATATGTTTCTTAGAGCATCGTTAAATCTCTAAAAGGTTTATAACATTTACATTTCTCATAATATTATCAATCCATAGACCTTTTCAATTTATAAACTTTTTCTCACTATAATAAACTCGTTAAGACTTTATAAAATGTATTAGACATTAAATGAGTTATTCACATTTGTTTGTGATGAAAATATTTATAATCTTGAACCTATTTCATTCCATGTCATTATAAACCTCATTCCGCTATGATCCGAAAATTTATAAATTTCTTCATCTTTTATAATCCATCACTGTCGTTTTTATGTGGTTGAGTAAGACATCGTAACTTCGGTTTATTGGATAAGCTTTTGATAAATCTCTAATAGTGGATGCTCTTACACTTATTGGTGATAGTTAAGGAAGAGAGTTGAAAGACAATAAACAACAAAAAATTTCGAGGAAAAATGTTTTAAAAATTATAATATTTTTTCATTACAAAAAGAGTAAATTGCAGATATGCTTCATGTGGTTTCCTCAGATTGCACGTTTAATCCTCACTTTTGCAAAAGTGAAGGCGGCCTCTCTATGGGAAACTTTCGTTGCACTTTCCCTCAATGACAGTGATCATTTCTGCAACACTTTTGTTTTACTTTTGTTCCACTTTGGTCCTTGTCAGAGAGGGAAAGTGCAACGAAAGTTTCCTCACAAGGAGGCTGCCTGCACTTTCGCAAAAGTGAGGACTAAACGTGCAATCTGAACCACAGAGAGCATATCCGCAATTTAATCTAACAAGAATGAAGTGTTTTTTTTTTTTTTATAAAGAAACAAAAAGGAGGTTTGGAAATAAACAATTGCTATTCTTTAAAGTTTTACTTTTTACGCAAAAAGAAAACCGATTCCAAACTTTTTGCGATAAGTTTGTTTAGAGATAATCGATCACTTCTAACCGTTGTATTGTTGAATGTATCCAACTCTTTTTTTTCCCCTATGCGAACTTTTAATAATGTTTATTGTGTCTATTCCGGGATGGACCTAAAAATTTTAAGAGGGTGTTGCACAAAATAAATTTTAATTTAACTAAAGTTACATCGTAAGAAACAAAAGTAGCAAAAAAATTACTGGAGATTGCACATTCCAAAAAACGGTAGTATTGAAATACTTTTGCACTTCATGACCTAAAATCGAGTGTTGCCCGTGCCACACCCGACACCCATATAGATCTATCCCTATGTGTATCATTAGAGATATACTATAATTATTGATGCACAGTATATATCCCTAATGATACACAAAAACATTTTACAAAAGTTCACATGTGACATAAAGAAAACAAAAAGTTGGGCGCACACTAAATAATAAAAGGCAATTTCATATCTCTCCTTTTTAGTTAAAAATTTTATATATACTTAAACATGCATTAAAAACATTGTACATTATGCATTTAATACTTGCACTTTAAGTATATATGAAATTAATCATTAAAATAGAGTGATATAATTAATCCAAATAATAAAGTGGCTAGTTATATATTTTTAATAATGATTATCATATTTTTTTTATAATAAAACTGTCAAAAAGTTTCTTCAGGGACTTTTAGTACGCGTTTGGTTGATGGGTTTTTTCATCCGCTTGAGAGTCAAAGTGAAAATCAATTGTTTGGTACATGTGATGGGCCCAAAAAATGGGTTAAAGTCCGGATATTTTGGCATAATGAAATCTTGAGTAGTAACCTGAGGTTAGAACTTTGCATTTCATTTTCTTTCAAATATTGGGCCCTTTTCTCATGACAATCGCATATTCTTTTTTAGTCGTCTTTTTAAAATGTTTAATTTTAATTTTAAATAATTCATAAAAGTATAAATAATTATATATATAATTAATAATACATTTTCTCTCTCCTACATTAAATTTAAATTCAAATCCTAATCCAAATTCAAATGCAAATCCAAACTATAATCCTAAACCCAACTGCAAACCAAACGGGCCCTTAATCTGTAAGGATCCGACCCCTTATATGTTTGTGAGATTTTGTGAGATGTTATATATATATTTCTTGTATCATTCTCAACTAGATATGTCATTAATATATATATAAACATTTACACGTGTCCCGGCGTAACAAATAAAATAAAATAATAAAAGCATCATATACAGAACTAGTTATTGGGTTATCGTTTTGTTGCAAAGTTAATCATTGGGTTATCGTTTTGTTGCAAAGTTAGTCATTAATGACTGACAATGTACATTAAAAGTCCTTTATGCTTACATGTCACTGCAGAAGCGATCCTTAAAAATTTACGTTAATAGTCACTTTATTTTACCCACTGTTAAAACATCCGCCCGTAACGAACAATTCCAGCTAATATAAATTAACGTAAAACTCTGCGCTCCGTAGCGAAGCGCAGGTTAAAAACCCCATTATAACTATATAACATAACCCAATATTGCCTAGGCATGCTTTTCTAATATTTAAATTAAACCTCACGTTTTCCAAAGTCATTTTAATATTAAAAAAAACTCCAACACAGAATTTACGGAATTGGTTCTTCTGGTTATAGGTCCATTGCAAAGTTAGTCCTTATTGATTAACTTTGCAACGGAACGCTAACCTAAGTACTATTCCGTAAAAAATTTCAAAAACAATTTACGAAAATAGTCTTTGGGGTTATCAGTCCATTGCAAAGTTAGTACATCGCGCTCCGCAAGAGAGCGCAAGTTACAAACCTCGTTATATTGAGTTTCCTAGTAGTTAAGTGTGTTTTTCTATTTAGTTTTTTTTACTAACATTGTTTTTCATATGTTGGATGATGCCGGCTAATATAGGGAGAACAACACACATAACTCATCACACAAACTATAATTGGGTCATAGAAAGAACAAATGCTCATGGGAGTCTGCACATGACTTATAAAAAGAGCATTGCATGTACAATGAAGTTAGGCTTACAAACGAGCAATCAATCTTAAGTCATTAAACTACCATGCACGCACTGCATGCCAGCTCAAAGAATGAAAGCCTGTTTTGGATTGAATTCGGGAAACTAAGCAACTACACATTGCATATCTTTAATGTAATGCTCGAATGAAAAAATTATTTAAATATAAGTGTTGTGAATTGTTATCTTTCATTTTCTTTTGTTGGTTTGCGTATGTAAATACTATTTTTAGTCTCATCCATATACCATTCTCTTGAACTATAGAAGAGGACGAGAGACTCGGGATGAAGCTTGCGAAAGTTTATATGGAGCAACCTCGCATACAAAGAAGAAGAAGGAAAATATGCACCACATCACTTGATGTGCCGAATTTGAATGATGCGCCGAATTTGAATGATGCGCCGAATTTGAAGGCTCAAGATGAATCTCCATGATACTAAAGGAAAAATGTGCCATCATAGTAGAGCGAAATCAATGAGGCACATCTTACTTACTGATGCGCATAATAAGGGTGATTTCGCATATGAATCTAGGTTGGTAATTTTTTTATGATTCTCATCATTTAGGCATATTAAGGAAATTTGATTTCGACTTTTCCCAATCTGAAATAATTTTTTAATTTATGTTCATTTATCATTGGCAATACATCTTTGTTATCGATTAATAAAGTGTCCTTTTTTAGACTTACTCTTCCTAGGTGCATTACATAACAACACTGGAGGTTTCGTCACTGATATCAACCTTTGGATTATGTCTTATTAAAAATTGCTTTTCGGTCCCCGTGTAGTTTAGAGCTTGTTTTGGTGCCGAGTTGAATCGTAAATGGTGAAAAAGATCAATAAAATCACATATTGCGTTGTAGCGAAGGTATAAAGACTGAACACATGGCATCGATGAATTTCGCAAAATCATATCCAATATTATGACACTGATTTCTTATCTTAAATATCAAAAGAATTATTGTGACAAGTTCAGAGGGAAGGTAACACCAAGACTAATCACGAGGTGACAAACAAGAAGGAAGTGTAGGAAATTAGTTAAAATTTATGGGTACAGATCAATCGCGTAATGGGGCGCTGGAGTGCGGCAGTCACACCCGATAGATCCACTAAACACTTGACTCTGATATGGTATATGAAATCAAGTCGCTGGATAAGTTCCAGTGAGTTCACCCTTCAGATAAGTGTAACTCTAACTGAAAGTATTCCATCATGCTCAACTTCATACTCTCATAGTAGTAGTTGAAGACCCTCATCAGGAGTACCTCATCAGAGATGTATCCTCAGTGGTCTTATCTCACATATTGAGTCTTTTAGTCTGAATCACTTCAGTTTGTATAGTGAGCTAGCTAATGAGTGTTCAGGTCACTGAAGGAATGACTTAGCTGGAATGAATTCAACTAACTTACTGTAATGGCACTGAGATATTACACACGACATTTTAACTAACTGCATTTAATGACACAATAATGGTCGCGCGTAATCACTAATATCCTTAAATTATGGAAGAGACTTAATGAATGAAATTAATGTGGTCGATTATAACATAATTCCAATTATTTGGGCATTTAGAGTTTCTTATAAATAGGAGATAAAAACTTGGCAAACGAAAAAGAACAAGAAAACCAAAACACTAGAAGCGAGAAGGATTCTGCTGATTTGTGCCTAAAAAATTAAAATAACCTAAAACATAATAAATGAGACGAAATCTAAATATAATAGAACACAACACAAGTTTGAATGAACATACGCATACTAGAACGAATCATAAGTTTGTCCAAAATTTATGATCGCGCCACTATATATATCAAACGGTCACTATATATGATCTAATTTCGTTCTTAAATAGAACACAACATTGAAATACGATAAACTTTGAGCTAATAAGGATCATTATTAGATTGTTCCACACGTCATACCGATTTATAGATGATTCCCATGTTATAATTGATTGATTCTAAAGCTCCTTATTGCGCGGAGTATTAGGCTGACCCATAAGAGGAATAGTACACAACTTATAATGCCGCAACGTCCCTCTGGTGTTCAGTATCCGCTTTACTAAAAGCATGTAGCCTTTATCTCCCCTTTGGCACTCCAAAGTTTTTTACCGAAAATACCCCCAAAAATACTTCACTCCTTCGGGAGTCTCATCATATCCTACAAGTGTTACAGCATGTCCACAGTGATGTCCACATTGTCCTGTGTAAACTCCCTGATATGGAAGAAATGAGTGAGAGACTAATTAGATGGTTAATTTGTTCTTGTTTGTTGCAATTTAATTAGGGTTTTTTTTATGTTACCGATTTATATAGCCCGAAATCACCAGTAGCATCCATAGCACATGAGACAATGTTGATGTTCAACATCATTTCGAACATGCTTCCTCGGTTCCATCCAACATTTCACCCCCGTCAAGAGTTACCGAGTGGTGGCCAAACTTCATTTAAATACAAAAGTTAAAATCGTGTACTACGCATGGCTTGTTTGGTTTATTCAATAAACAATACAATGCAAAGTCTTGTACCTTTTTTGCACAACACACTTCTCTTTTACCGACGTAAGGGTAACTTTCGTCGAGAAAGCTAGACCTCCATGCTCTTTAATGAATTTGAACGCGGGTTCCATGAACCCTCCAATAACATCCTTTGTTTTTTCATTCGCAGACGACAAGCTTTGCTCTGATAATGTTTAAGGTAAACCCCCCCTCCACCCCCCACCCCCGCTTCCCGTTCTAATCGCATTTATTCCTTCGACTGCAGCCACTGCCGAAAAAGCCCAACAACTTCCTATAGTATCGAAAAAGGAAACTGTTAGCTCAAAGATCAAATGGTTCAGACACGAAATTATATGATTTAAAAGTCTCTTAGAGGGTGTTTAGTTGGAGGGTATGAGAATGAAGGAATGACTTTCATTTCCAATGTAATTGTTTGGTTTGTGGGTTTAATCTTTCAAAATGGAATAAAACCTATAAATGTAAGTATAATCAATACCCATCAAGAGTGGTGGGTTTCCAAACCCATTACCATTCCTATACCAATAGTGATTACATTCTACAAATTAACCAAACACACCCTCAAATTTTTTTTGAGGGAAAAAATTATACATCTTGTAAAAAATATTTTTTTGGAACTCAGATTATTATTAACGATCTTGTACGTGAGATACACGATAAAGAGTGCTTATAATGCAACAAAAAATTTGATGCTTAAAAAATCATATGAAGATAATTACCAAAATACTTATACAGATAAATATAATATATGTTAAATGCTAAAGCATATATGATGGTTTTGTTAAGACCGGGAAAAAAATATTGAGAAGGGAGTTACCACATGCGTCCTGTGCCTTAACACTGGTGACAACATTTTCTTTCCTCCAATCAACCCTGATTGGGAGAGACTTGACATCTCCATAAGTGGATTTACTCTTCTTTGCACATTAGAAGGTCCTTGGAGCGCTACAAAATGAGAAATCTTTGAGTGCATATGTGTTTTCAAACACATAGGTATCAAGTTAGCAAAAACGGTTCAACTCCAATTTATATGGTCTGTTCAGCTTGTTTGTTTGATGAACATGTAGCGCATTGGTTTTGAACACATTGAACCGCTCGGTGCTTCTATCCTCCACATGGTGATGGCCCCTCCATCTATCATACATCCCCATCAAACCCTCTTCGATTCAAGACTTCTCATATGAAAGAAAAGCTTTTTCCACAAAGCTTAAAGATCAATATACAAAGAGAAGTACTAATGATAAATGTGTTGATCCATTTTGGGAGCTGGCGAATTTATTTATTTAAAGAAAATAATGGTTACTAGGACCTGCATGCTGAAGATTATTAACGAAGACGTACACTATGGGCAATGAAAACACACTCATCAACTATGATATTTATAACATTGTTTTTTTTGGGATGATGAAGACAAATATATATCTTTTTTCATATCTATTTTGGGAAAAATTAGACCTAGTCAAGAGTATTATAAATGGTTATGTGAATGTAGTGATGCATGTTGTTCGCTTTTCAGTCGGAGAATTAATGATGAGAATTATTTTGAAATTTTTTATTTCGGCCGACTCGATCTCTGGTAGTGGTTAATTAAATTAGATGGTAGATCTGAACTTTATATTTATCGTTCACTTAATATGATAGTTTAAGGAAAGAAAGATTAAAAAAAATGAAAACAAAAAAAATTTCGAGGAAAAAAGTTTTTAAAAATTATACTAACAAAATGAAGTTTGGAACAATTGCTGATAATATTTTTTAAAGTTTTACTTTTTAACTTTTTACGCAAAAAGAAAATCGATTCTCAACTTTTTGCGATAAATTTGTTTAGAGATAATTACTTTTAAATGTATATTAACATTTGTATGATGCATTTCAAAGCAATCAACCCTATTATTTATTGTAATGCCACTTATTTTATTGTGACATATATAACATGCGAACTTTTAATAATGTTTACTATTAGAGATATACTATAATTATTAATACATACTATATAGCCCTAATGATACACACAAAAACATTTTACAAAAGTTAATATGCGACATAATGAAAAAACGAAAACTCGGACCCACGACTAAATAATATAAGAGGACAAGATTAATATTTTTTAATTATTGATTATCTTATAAATGATAATAAAACTGTCAAAAATCAATGTTTCTTTCTGCAACTTTTAATCTCTAACAATCCTTAGTTTGTGAAATTTTGTGAGATGTTATGTAAATTTCTTGTATCATTCTCAACTAGATATGTCATTATATTAAGTTTATCAGTAGTTAAGTTTGTTTTACTAAACATTGTTTTTCATATGTTGGATGATGCTGGTTAATACAGGGAGAACAACTCTAAACACATAACTCATCACATAAACTATTGGGTCAAAAATTCATAGTCATTGGAAGAACAAATGCTCATGGGAGTCTGCACGTGACTTGTAGAAAGAGCAATGCACAATGAAGTTAGGCTTACAGACGGGCAATCTATCTTAAGTCATTAATCTACCATGCACGCACTCCCAGCTCAAAGAATGAAAGCCTGTTTTGGATTGAATTCGGGAAACTAAGCAACTGCACATCACATATCTTTAATGTAATGCTTGAATGAAAAACATATTTAAATATAAGCGTTGTGAATTGTTATCTTTCATCTGCTTTGTGGTTGCTTTGTGTATATAAATACTAAATGTTATTATCTCATCCATATACCATGCCTCTTGAACTATAGAAAGGACAGATCCTCGGGATGAAGCTTGCAATAAGTTTTATAGGGCAACCCTCATACGAATAAAAAAGGAAAATTGGACCACATCACTATTGAACCCAAATTGAGTGCTTAAGATGAAATCTCCATGATACTAAAGGAAAAATGTGCCGCATCACAGTAGGAAATATGGCACATCACTTACTGATGCGCCATAATTGGGTGTTTCGCATGAAGTCTAGTTGTTTTTTTTATGTTCTCATCATTTAGGCATATTTAAGGAATTGTATTCGACTTTTCCTAATCTAATTAATTATAATTAGGTTCATTATCATTGCAATACATCTTTTTATCGATTCATAAAGTGTCTTTTTTAGACTTTACTCTTCCTAGGGTTTTATTAATGGAGGTTCCGTCCTCGTTTATCAACCTTTGGATTAGGTCTTATTAAATTTGCTTTTCGTGTCCCGCGTGAGTTTAAAGCTTGTTGGTGTGTTGATCGTAAATGGCGCAAAAGATCAAAAAATCACATATTGTTGGTAGCGTATGGATTAAACAATCATATCCATATTTGACATGATTTCTTCTATCTATCAAAGACTTTGTGACATGTTCAGAGGGAGGTAACAACCATGAAAATCATGAGGGTGACAAACATGAAGGAAGTGTTGGAAATTTAGTTAAATTGTGGGTCAGTTCATATCGGGTAATGGGACTGGAGGTGCGGAGTGCACACCCATAGGTCACTCAACACCTTGACTCTGATAGTGGTATAGTAAATTCAAGTCGTTGATGAAGTTCAGTGAGTTCACCCTTCAGTGAATGTAACTCTAAACTAAATAGTATTCGTCATGCTCAGCTTCATACTCTCTGAGTAGTAAGTTGAAGGACCTCATCAGGGAGTAACTCATCAGAGGATGTATCCTCAGTGGGTTATCTCAGCATTGAGTGTTTTCAATCTGAACACTTCAGTTTGTATAGTGAGCTAGCTAATGAGTGTTCAGGTCACTGAAAGAATGACTTAGCTGGAATGAATTCAACTAACTTGTAATGGCTTTGAGCTATTCAACGACAGTTATAACTGCATTTAATAACCACATTTAATGGGTCGTGTAATCACTAATTCCTATAATTATGGAGGAGATTATGATGAAATTAATGTGTCGATTAATTATCATAATTCCATTATTTGGGCTTTGAGTTTCTTATAAATAGGGGATCATAACTTGCATAGAAAAGATACAGAAAACCAAAACACTTAGAAGCGAAGGATTCTTGATTTGTGCCTAAAATAATGAACAATAACCTAAAACATATATATGAGACAAAATCTAATATATATTGAACACACACATTTTGAATGAACATCACTACTAGACGTTCCAGAAGTTTTTTCAAAATGTTTGATCCGCCACTGATATAGTAAATGAGCACTTATTTGATCTAGTGTTCGTTTAAAAGAACTCAACATTAATTCGATAAACTTTGCTAATAAGGATCTCTATTAGATGTTCCACACGTCATAACGATTTATAGATGATTCCCGATGTTTAATTGATTATTCTAGAGCTCCTTATTCGGAGTATTAGGACCCTTAAGAGGAATCGTACACAACTTATTAATGCCGCAACGTCCCTCTGGTTCTGGTATGCCGCGTTCTAAAAGCATGTATCCTTTATCTCCCCATTTGGCACTCCAAGAGTTTTTTACGATCCAGTACTTCACTCCTTCGGGAGTCTCATCATATCCTACAAGTGTTACAGCATGTCCACAGTGATGTCCACATTGTCCTGTGTAAACTCCCTGATATGGAAGAAATGAGTGAGAGACTAATTAGATGGTTAATTTGTTCTTGTTTGTTGAAATTTAATTAGGGTTTTTTTTATGTTACCGATTTATATAGCCCGAAATCACCAGTAGCATCCATAGCACATGAGACAATGTTGATGTTCAACATCATTTCGAACATGCTTCCCGGTTCCATCCAACATTTCACCCCCGTCAAGAGTTACCGAGTGGTGGCCAAACTTCATTTAAATACAAAAGTTAAAATCGTGTACTACGCATGGCTTGTTTGGTTTATTCAATAAACAATACAATGCAAAGTCTTGTACCTTTTTTGCACAACACACTTCTCTTTTACCGACGTAAGGGTAACTTTCGTCGAGAAAGCTAGACCTCCATGCTCTTTAATGAATTTGAACGCGGGTTCCATGAACCCTCCAATAACATCCTTTGTTTTTTCATTCGCAGACGACAAGCTTTGCTCTGATAATGTTTAAGGTAAACCCCCCCTCCACCCCCCACCCCCGCTTCCGGTTCTAATCGCATTTATTCCTTCGACTGCAGCCACTGCCGAAAAAGCCCAACAACTTCCTATAGTATTGAAAAAGGAAACTATTAGCTCAAAGATCAAATGGTTCAGACACGAAATTATATGATTTAAAAGTCTCTTAGAGGGTGTTTAGTTGGAGGGTATGAGAATGAAGGAATGACTTTCATTCCCAATGTAATTGTTTGGTTTGTGGGTTTAATCTTTCAAAATGGAATAAAACCTATAAATGTAAGCATAATCTATACCCATCAAGAGTGGTGGGTTTCGAAACCCATTACCATTCCTATACCAATAGTGATTACATTCAACAAATTAACCAAACACACCCTCAAATTTTTTTTGAGGGAAAAAATTATACATCTTGTAAAAAATATTTTTTTGGAACTCAGATTATTATTAACGATCTTGCGTGAGATACACGATAAAGAGTGCTTATAATGCAACAAAAAATTTGATGCTTAAAAAATCATATGAAGATAATTACCAAAATACTTATAAAGATAAATATAATATATGTTAAATGCTAAAGCATATATGATGAGAAGGGAGTTACCACATGCGTCCTGTGCCTTAACACTGGTGACAGCATTTTCTTTCCTCCAATCAACCCTGATTGGGAGAGACTTGACATCTCCATAAGTGGATTTACTCTTGTTGCAATTAGAAGGTCCTTGGAGCGCTACATAATGAGAAATCTTTGAGTTTGCATATGTGTTTAAGAACTCGGTGCAACTCGTAGGTAGTCAAGTTAGCAAAACGGTTCAACTCCAATTTATATGGTCTGTTCAGCTTGTTTGTTTGATGAACATGTAGCGCATTGGTTTTGAACACATTGAACCGCTCGGTGCTTCTATCCTCCACATGGTGATGGCCCCTCCATCTATCATACATCCCCATCAAACCCTCTTCCGATTCAAGTTCTTTCTCATGGAAATGAAAGCTTTCCACAAAGCTTAAAATCAATAACAAAGAAAGCGAACGTACGATAAATGTGTTGATTTCCATTTTTGGGAGCTTGGCGAATTTGTTTATTTAGAAGAAAATAATGTTACTATGGACTGCATGTGAGATTATTTAACGAAAGACGTACACTTATGGGCATGAAAACACACTCAATCAACTATGGATATTTATAACATTGTTTTTTTGGGATGAAGACAAATATATATCTTTTTTCATATCTATTTTGGGAAAAATTAGACCTAGTCAAGAGTATTATATATGGTTATGTGAATGTAGTGATGCATGTTGTTCGCTTTTCAGTCGGAGAATTAATGATGAGAATTATTTTGAAATTTTTTATTTCGGCCGACTCGATCTCTGGTAGTGGTTAATTAAATTAGATGGTAGATCTGTAACTTTATATGTTTCTTACACTTATTAATGATAGTTATGGAAGAAAAAGATGAAATAAAATGAAACAAAAAAAAATTCGACGAAAAAGGTTTTAAAAATTATAATATTTTTTAATAACAAAATGAAGTTTGGAAACAATTGCTGATAATATTTTTTAAAGTTTTACTTTTTAACTTTTTACGCAAAAAGAAAATCGATTCTCAACTTTTTGCAATAAATTTGTTTAGAGATAATTACTTTTAAATGTATATTAACAGTTGTATTATTTAAGGATAATTGCTTGAAAATGCATCATACTTTTCACTTTTTGTTATTGTGTGTATTGAATTTTTTTTCTTACTGTGTGTACTGAACTTTCAAATTTTGATCTTTACGTGTATTTTGTCACTATTCTGGCCATGTAAAATTACTATTTTACCCTTCAAATGTTGAAAAAGGTAAGAGTAAAATGGTCAAAAATACACATAAATGTCAAAATTTGAAAGTTCAGTACACATAATAAGAAAAAAAAATTCAGTACACACAATAATAAAAAATGACAAGTATGATGCATTTTCAAGCAATCAACCCTATTATTTAATGTATGCAACTCTTTTTATTTCATATATAACATGCGAACTTTTAATAATGTTTACTATTAGAGATATACTATAATTATTAATACATACTATATAGCCCTAATGATGCACACAAAAACATTTTACAAAAGTTAATATGCGACATAAGAAAACGAAAACTTGGACGCACACTAAATAATATAGTGGCTAGTTATATATTTTTAATAATGATTATCTTGTTTAGGATAATAAAACTGTCAAAAATAATTGTTTCTTCTGCGACTTTTAATCTCTAACAATCCCCTTATGTTTGTGAAATTTTGTGAGATGTTATGTAAATTTCTTGTATCATTCTCAACTAGATATGTCATTATATTAAGTTTATCAGTAGTTAAGTTTGTTTTACTAAACATTGTTTTTCATATGTTGGATGATGCTGGTTAATACAGGGAGAACAACTCTAAACACATAACTCATCACATAAACTATTGGGTCAAAAATTCATAGTCATTGGAAGAACAAATGCTCATGGGAGTCTGCACGTGACTTGTAGAAAGTAGAAAGGAGCAATGCACAATGACAGTTATGCTTACAGGTCGGGCAATGTGCAAATGAGAACACTTTATGTAAGTACACGTACCAAATCGATAATTGTTTCAATACACGTACCAAATCGATAAATTAGGCAAAGTTCGTTGGTATTCTACAGCTTTATCCCTTTCGGAAATTTAATTTGACTTGCATATATTAGTAGCATATAATGTAAAGTTAACATGTACTTGAACTGTGTGAATAGATATCACATGCTTGAGTACTGGTGTACCAAGCCTCTGGGCTTGGGCCACATTATCACTCGGGCTTTTGGGCCAAACCTATCAATAACAGGCCATAGTAAAACACAATCTCGCGTGGGCTTCGGCCCCAAACCTAGCGATCCGTCCGCGAATCCACTTAAAGACAATCCGTCCGCGGATCCACTTATAGGACGATCCGTCCGCAGAACATCTACGTCTGTTCAACACGATTGTCGCGGATCCTTGCCCGACAAGGGACCCACTCCGGCCACTACTAAAGTAACCGAAATACTAGGAAACCCTAGTACTAGACATCTATAAATAGGGATCACAATACACCCCAAAAGGTACACAGTTATTCTTATTCTCTCTGACATATACTCTGACAATATGAATACTTACTCTTACGCCGGAGTCTAATCGTGGGGTCCGTCCCCACGGTAAGGCTAACGGTTTACTTTTAATTATGCAGAAAATCATCTCACATTTCTTGCTCTAGTACAAGATCAAGCATTCAAGTCACTTAGCGGCCCGGCCCGACAAAGGACTTCGACATCTTGTTAAACCCGATACAAATTTTGTACTAACAAGTGGCGCCATCCGTGGGACGCTTACGCAACCACGATTCCCTAAAAACTCACCATGAGCACTCACGAACAAATCACAAACAATCCCACGTCCGCCGTGAGGAACACAGGGGGAAGGAATGGTCCCCAGGGTCTCGAGGAACCTATGTCTGACGAGGTTCTTAGGGAAATGTGCGATAAAAATTATCACCAACTCTTGCCGCTCATCGCCGAAAAGATGCAAAAAGAAAAAGAGCAGAAAGACAAGCTCAACGCGGTGAAAGCACGACTAATATATGGCGAGGAATCCGGAATTAAGATAAGAAGCCGTGAAGAATCGCACTACTCTGAATCCAAGACACCTACCGCCCGAACAGAACCCAGAAGAAGGCACGGAGGCAGGTATTCCCGAAGCCCATCACCACACGCCAGTGTTTTCAAAAGGCTCAAGAAGAACAGATCCCCTTCACCGCGGCTCCGGCCACGGAAAGAAGGAGGCGTGTTTAATAGATTGGGAAGAAAGGAGCCAGCTACATCCGCACGTTCTGATAGTCGTCAACGGAGTCCCCAAGCAAAAAGAACTGAAGCAGAAGCAAGAAGGCGTCAACAAAAGGGAACACCATCTCGTACGACTAGCCAATATTCAGAAAGTGAAGATAGTGAAGGGGGTCACTGGAAATCTAAATCAAGAAGGCAGAGATCGGACACCTATGAAGACGATCTCTCCCAGCCTTGGACATGTGAGGAAAGAAATCCTTTCACACCTCGGATCTGGCATTTTAGTCTCCCGAGGACTAGGATGCCCAGCCATGTCAAAACATACGATGGAAGTGGAGATCCGGAGGATCACTTAAAGCTATTTCAATCGGCCGCAAAAACAGAAGGTTGGGCAATGCCGACATGGTGTCACATGTTCAACTCAACCCTCACCGGGAATGCCAGAGTTTGGTTTGACAAGCTACCAAAAGAGTCGATCGATAGCTATGAAGATTTAAGAATAGCGTTTAGGGAAAACTATCTTCAGCAAACAAAGCACATCAAGGATCCGGTGGAGATACATCACATCAAGCAAAGAAACGGAGAATCTATGAAAGACTGCATGGAAAGATATAAAGCACAAGTCCTGGACGTAGAAGGAGCTTCGGAATGCATGAGAATCTCCGGGTTTATGCATTAACAAAAATAAACTTTTTCTAAAAATTATCACTAAAATTCTATTTTTATTTTTCAAAAATACTAGATTTAAAAAGAAAATTTCCACAAAAAGAATTAAAATTTTCCAACTATTTTTCTATTTTCTATGATTTATTTAAGAAAAAGAAATTACTTAAAACCTATTTTAATTCCTAGAAAATACAAACTCAATTGGAAAAATAAAGAAAAATGCTTTTTATCTACTTAAAAGGTGCAGAAAACTAAAGGTATAAAAATGCCTAAATTTTATACACCAATTGAACCCTAATTTGACTAATTAAAGTCTAAAACCCTAATTTTAATAAACTAATTTTAAAAATATAAAATCTATTTTATTATTCTAAAAAAAAGGGTAGAAATTGTAAAGTATGAAAGAGAAGGGTAGGCGGGATAACTACTGGAAATTTACACTACTATGAAAACGGGTAACCCTAAACTATTGAAGAATTACAAATCAAACCCTACGATTATACTTATTTTTGGCTTATTTAAAAAGTGAGAATCAGCTAAAACTTAAAACTACAAAGTTGTACATGAGCTTATTCTCTACAACTTTAACAAAGGCACCTTTGACTTTTATCCACTTAATAAGCTAGAAAATAAGCTTTTATTCCTGCATTACAGAAACTTAAGCTTAACTAGCTTTTTCACACTTTGGCTTATTTCTAGCTTATTTCTAAATGAAAGTTAAAACTAAAAGAAAATAAATGGAGCTTATAATGTGTACTAGAGATTTCTAAAAAAAATATAAGCTACAAGTTAACAAATTTAATGAGAAATTTGATATCAAAAAGCTAAGGTTTTGCTTATTGACTGAAATTAAGATATACTAGTAAGCTAACTATCTCAAAAATAAATCCTAGAAGCTGAAATTTTACAAATAAGCTATTCTATGAATGTTGAATAAACCTAGATATAAGGATTTTGATATGAACAACTAGAAAAGAGATATCTAAAAGAATTAAGCTAGAATTAAAAGGTGCTGCTATACTACTTTTATAAGAAATTTTAAGCTAATCTAATACTGAGAAATGAAACTTAAGAGCTTATCTAAATTGAGCTAATGGAGATATACAAAAGTACTTAATACTAAAGTCTACCTCCTAATTATAAATGCTAGAAAGAAACTTAGAAAATGAATAAGCAATAACAGTTTTAACTGTTGTTGCTGATGCAATTGGCCAAAGCTTAAGTGCAGGCCAAATTTCTTAGCCTAAAACTCATAAACTCACTCACTAAATGTATCTAAACATGCATTATCCCAATTTTAACTCTAAAATGCTTTTGAACCACTTAACACTAAATTTGATTGAGCTAAAAACTGCCCTGGTGCTAGAATCAAATTTTTGAGCTCTAAACTTGGAATTTCTACAAACTAAATTTTAAAACCTATTTAAAACTTGATAAAATGACTTAACTAAACTGACTTATGCAAATTTATCTACTAAATTTGACTTTAAAAGTCAATTGCACCTTATTCCAAACACTAGTTATTATAACTGTCCTAAACAAAATTTTACTTAAAATCTATTTTAAACCTAAAACTCTTAAAACCTTATAGCTACTCAAACTCTAATTAACCTAATTAAGCTAATTGAGCTCTAAAAACTAAAGCTTATTAAGAAGAATAAACTAGTTCCTCAGCTAGCCTATTATACTATATGACAGAATTGAAAGGAATGACTTCTTAAGTAATTTTAGCCATAACAGCTTAAAGCACTTGAATCACTAACCTAACTAAACAATATAAAACAAATTTTAAGCACATAAAAGGAACAAAGCAATAAGCTACTAAAATAAGCTTCTAATGCTGAATTGAGATATAGAAAATGAAACTTGTGACTTGAAGTTTCTGACCCTAGCCACTCTATCTGAATGAGTGGCTTTAAAACATATACCTAATGGCTACCTTAGCCTCTAAACCAATGAGCCTTAAGCTTAATAAGCTAAATGTAGCTTATTATTCCTATTTGATTCCAAATTGACTGAACTTGAATTCAAATGACCATATTTGTAACCAAAACTAGACAAATTCAATAGTAAAAGCTTTTAGTATTTCTAGAACAATTTAAGAACAAAAGGAAAACAGAATAAGCTAATTTTAGCTTATTACAAGCTTATTGCTTAAAAACGGCTTATTACTTGAAAACTTTAGATCAAACACAACACAACTAGCTTTTATTGCTTAGAAATGAAGAATACAAGTGAAGATACAAATAGTACAACTGAATTTGAAAAGATTTGAAAGCTTAATTGAAAAACGATGAACAGTAACGAAAGCTAAAAGAAAAATTACAAAGTAAACTGAAAAAAATTAACTATCTAAAAATTAACTAACTCCAACTCTGAATGCTTGAGCTTCTATTTATAGAGAGATGATGATAGGATGAGAGCTTGACTCATTTATAGCCGTTGGATCTTTGTAAACTTGAATCTAAACCGTTGGTGATGATTGATGAGGTGTTAGGACCAATTAAATGCTGCCACGTGCACTAAATGATGTGGAGGTGGTGTAAATACGAGGTAGAGTTGAGTGTGGAAACGGGAGAATTTTATTTTTCAAACCCGTTTGCTTTAAAGAATCAAGTTACAAAAATTGCAGCATTTAACTT
Organism: Tanacetum coccineum; assembly: GCA_026074375.1. NCBI lineage: Eukaryota > Viridiplantae > Streptophyta > Magnoliopsida > Asterales > Asteraceae > Tanacetum > Tanacetum coccineum. Next base: position 58,900 of record BQNB010001758.1, on the reverse strand, counting down.
AAGCAACAAAAAAAAACGATCGATTGACTTAGGTTGAGGGACAAGCACGTATGAATAGGTGGATATAGAACTTATGGAAGAAAAAGTGAACAACAAGTTATTCATATAAAGTTTTGAGACGATCTTGCCCTAACACAACAAACTTATATTTAACTCTTATCATTTCTTGTTCTTCACCATTTTTGAAAATTACAGAAGCAATAGAATGTGTGAAAGCTTCTCGGCCGTAAAAGGAACTACTATCATGCCAATACGTGCCCGATCGAGTCCAAAATATATTCTTCATTCTACCCGAAAACAGACAAAGTCAAAACTGTGACCCAAAACTACTTATAGTGATTTTGAAATTTTTTTAAATTTTTTACACTTTTCTATTTGGTATTTTTGAGGCAAAAATTATTGGTGAAAATACGGGATTACGTGGTAACAATGCTGCCGGCACAACAATCAAATCGAAGATACCACCCCTACTAGTACCAAACATCATTCCTCGATGTTTGAAGGGTACTGACTTATCCTAAGGCAGTTTTATGAAAGTATGCCAAAAGTGATAAAACGCTAGTCGATTCGATTAGGATAACGGGATTCCCAAAATAAGCTGAGGTTGACGCTCAAGTAATCGAAATAGACAAAACACCGAGAACAGAGAGCCTTCCACAGCACCGGGCAATCCTCGGACAATAAACAACAACAACACAAACAAACACAGGGTGATATAACAAGAACAAGCATCTCACACAACAAACAACACTTAATCAAACATTAACAAAAACCCCTAGTAAGCGGATAAACATGTTGCCTCCCCACGGAGACGCTTGTTTTCTGGTCGCTTGAGCTTGACCTTATCCCCCATACTAGAGCTTAGTCCAAGGGAGGATAAAAGTGGACCATGTACGAAGGGCACCCAAGATAGGAAGGTTTGTACAGCATAATCAACATCGAGCTTTTATGATGAAAAAGCTGGAGAGCTTTACATCCCTCGATTGATGAAGACGGAGAATATCTCCTTTGGCAATTATTAGCACATGAACGGGGAATGTCTTCAACCGCAAAATCCAATGTTGTAGATCTCCCAAACTCGGGATAATCAACAAGAAATGATTCGAACTCGGGAGTAGAAGTAAATTGGATCATCAATCTCGGAGTCGAAATCATCTCTCTCAATACGCCTGTGGTTTGATTCATCAGAGCAAGAAAATTGTCGATCTCGTCCACAAAGAGGAGTTCTATCCTCAACGAGGATATTGAATGGAGAAAGAGATACTCAATATAATATAATGAAGTTCTTTCCCAGTGGGCAGGAGATGAATTGTCAGTATAACAAACCTTCAACAAACCAAATTTTATTCTCCGGATCAAAACTTGGCTTTAATTATCAATTCCCGTTGGAATTGAATCGAGGAAGATGATTCACCGGCGAACTCATCGAGAAGAGAATCGATCTTTGCACAGAAGAAACTCATTATGAAATAGTCTCGATTTTAGACATAGATATAGGAGTGTTGGGGGGGAAAAACAAAAGATCGATATCGAGCAGGTGCAAAGGATCAATTCCCGTGGAACTGAATTGATGCTAACAAACACCTCATCATCAATTTGACATCTTCCTTATGTTGAGACATTTCATCATCATGATCAAAAAAAAGATTAGAGAAGAATTTTGAAATTTTTTCATTGTGATGTCCTTATTAGAAAAATTACTCGTCATCACTATTGGAGTGGAATCATCATTATCTTCAAAAGTAAGGGTCGGAGAAAGTGATGGAATCATCACACAAGGGCATTATCACACTCACCGTCGAGTAACTCCTCAGACACAATTGGGGTTGGTATAAAGGTCCTCGACACTGAAACTCTTATGAATATCGTCCGATTTTCCAGTTTCCGAATAAAGTCAAGAGACAGCTCGTACCCCCATTATGAGAGAGCTGTGACAGTTGAGTCGGGTTGTGACTTGCGGTAGAACAATCATGAATATTTTTGGTGCAAAAGAATACGGCATGCGGACATCATCATCATAAGACGAGGTAAGCAAATTCCAACTAGGGATGAATAATAAAATTCGCCGCACTCACTCGTTGTATGTAGACATTGCAAATCTTGAAGAAGTTTTCTAAGACAATTCGTATTGCCATCCGGTATGAGGCATGCTTAATTTTACAAAAAATTAACCCACGTCTTGCATTAAAACCATTGGTGTTTTCCTGAAAAGAAATACGATTAATACTTCTTAGTAAAGCTTTCTATTGATTTATCATAGTGTCTTCTCGGCTTGCAAAGCTTCCATGCTCGATTCATGAGGAGGTTGATGAATGACGGAAACTGCCGGTGTGGCTACAATTTAGTCAAACCCGGGAAAAAAAAGAAAAAAAAATTTTATCGTTGGCATTGGAAAGTCTCGTTAGCACCCCCGCGTTTGATTGAATTTTTGTGAAAAGTAAAGTCTTGAATTGTAACATGGTCCGATTGTAAACAAACTGAACCAGTGATAGGCAACCGTAACAAAAATGAGCAACAATTTCCACATAACTCACAATTATACTTCTCGGGTGCTGGGGCTGTGGAGGGTGGTCGAAAAAATTTTGAGGATCATTGACAAGACTGCCGAATCATGAACGATGTTCCAAATTGCAAAACGAACAAATTCATCATTGAGATGTAAACCCACACCTCGCACAGTACAATGATGTGCAGACGAAAATTTACCCACAACTTCACACAAATCGATGACACTCGATTTTGAGCGACATTAGAAATAAACAATAGAGGGAATAAAAAAAAAGAATTAAACGGAATATAAGAAAAGAAGATTGTTTTTTTGCAAAAAATTGACTCTTGCAAAATGTATAATATAAAATACAGTCAAATCAAACACTCACCATGACCAAGGTAAAAAGTCAAGACTACCTAGAAAAAAATATATAAGAGAATCAATGATAAAAAGATTCTGGAAGTATGATCCATCGTAGTCCCAACGGAGGCAGCAATTGAAAGTCGATCTTGGTTTTGATGAGACTGCAGTGAGAATTAGTAATGATTTTGATTTATAATTGCCTAGACAACTACGGAGGAAGCAAAATTAGGTATAAGGAAACCCTAAATTACAATCTAAATGGAACAAAATCCTAAACGGGCATAGCAAAAAATGAGGGAATAAAAATAAAAAAATAGAAAAAAAATAACACAGCAGAAAGTAGGTCTGTACCGAAAGCAGACAACGGTGCACCAAATACCAGCAGAAACAGAGAGCTCTAAAACTGCTGATTTTAAAAATCGTTTTTAGCCAAAACTCAAAAAACTACGAACAAAGTTGTCCCGGACATGTATTTAAGCAACGTTTAATAAAACAACTTTATAAAAATAACACACAATAAGCCCCAAAAGCCAAAAAAGCAGCCGATTGACCAAATATTGAAAACGATGCACCAAAACTGCTCGAATTGTAAAAAAATCGTTTTTAGCCAAAACTCTAAAACAGAAAAACACGAAAATTGTTCCGGGACATGTTTTTAAGCACCTTTAAATAAAGACACTTTATAAAAATAAAGCAAGCTCACTACCCGCCGAACAAGCCAATAAGCAGCGCGCTGAATTGAAGAAAGTTAATGTTTTGACTGTACTTTTTAGTAAATAAGCTTAAAAAGGCTCAAAATAAAACCAAAATGAAAAAGAAAATATGTTTGGAAAAGCTTATATGTTCTTAATCTGATTCCAAAAGAGCGCATTTCAACCAAAAACAATGTTAACTCAACTCAATTTGCATCAAAATATAGTAAACTCTAAGCTTTTACTCAATAAGCAAAATGAAGAATAAAGCTAAAAATCCTAAATAAGTCAAACTGAAAAGTTGCTTTTGGAAATAAGCTCACTAATGAGTCCTTATTAAGCACCTATTCACTTTTTTAAATAAGCCATTGAAATAAGCACAATAAGCACAAATGACTAAACTACTATTTTTTTTGATTTACTAAAAATAAGCCTTTATGAGCTTAAAAATGTAGCCAGCAATTTGGAATCCTTATGGATGATATAAGCTAAAAACAGATATGAGATTATAAGCTCAAAGAACAATAATTAAGACTCAAAAGATTTTTTGAAACACTAAATAAGGCCAGAATGAGCTTATACAAATGCAAGCGAAAAAATTGAACACATTAAAAGAACAAGTATGAAACTAAATGGAACAAAATCCTTAAAGCCAAGGAAAACTTGAAAATTAAGCATATATTAACACTATTAAGCAAGATAAGACAGAAATAAACAATAATAAGCAATGCTACAGTAACCTTAAAGAAAAGTGCAAGAATTAAATAAGAGACTTACAATGAACCTCTAGCTAAACAAGAGGAACCCAAAAGGGCAGCTATAAGCTCCCTAGCTTATTAATAAGCTAGGGTATGAGTCCATTTGGTTTTCCATTACAACCAACTTCCAAAATGCTTTCCACAATTCAAATGCAAAGGTAATTCAGGTTATTAAACTGGTTTGCAGAATTTAAACTTAGTTAACACTTATTTAGCTCAAATAAAGAGCTTAGAGACTCTTCAGAGCTTATGAGTAGCTTTAAAACAAACTTAAGGTAATGTAAACTTGGAACACGAATTGCAAAACAAACTGAAATTTCATTAAACTTGGAACTTTTACAAATTGCAGAAAGGAAAAAGTTTTTTTTATATTAAAAACTAAAAATTACACTCTCTTTCTTACATGGCTCACTAGCCCTATTTATACAAAGAAAAAGGTAAAAACAAGCTGAAGTCTTCTGTTTGACTTTCATTGACTTTTCTTTGTTGAGCTTGACTGTGTTTGTTTGCTGAGTATAAAGCTTCCTTGTGCTAGTTTTGTGAGTATAAACTCACAATATATCCTGGCCCTTAATTTCCTTGTATTCTCTCTCAACCCTTGGATCGAAAATGCCCTTGGATTGCCAACTTGGCATTGTGGCCATGTGGGGTGAGTGGGAAGGTTTTGTCAAGTGGTTGATGGAGTGTTGCAGGGTAGAAGTATGGGAGCAAAACAGGGTGCTGGCTGGATTTGGTATTGGCGGGAAGATTGGGAAAAGGTTTATACAAGTTGGGTTGTGACAGAGGGAGGTTGAAGATGATTAAGGGTATGTTTGGTTTGTGTACAAGAAAAGCCCCTCCACATCTTTCTTCTTTTCATTCTCTTTTTCCCCTTTCTTTCTTTTATAAATGAAGTTTCCCAAATTGGCATAATCAGCCCCTGTGGTTGTTTCCTTAATAATATAACTTAGGGGTTTGGCATTTTTGACCCCTCAAGTTATATTTTTCTTTGCTTTTTCTTCTCGGAGTTGACTTGACTTTGATTGGGCTTCGTCTTCACACACTTTTCCATCCCGTGTCCGGTTTTGTCGCTTTTTGCTTGGTTTTTCGTCTTTTTGTGAGATATCCGTTCCTGCACAACACAATTAGCAAAACAAGCATATATTTGGCATTTTGAGTCCGTTTTTGGTTATTTTAGCTCGTTTTTAAAGGTAAAAGGTATGTGTAATTAAGCACATACCAAAATCCCCCAAACTAAGATGTTGCGTGTCCCACGCAATGCTATGAAGTAAGCACTCGAGAAACCAAAAATCTCAAATCCCCTCGACTAATAACTTGGAAAAGTAGCCAAGCGTTTATCAAAGGGAATAAAAGAATCAATAGCCTCGACAAGTCCCGGTTCTCACCAATTTTTATATTTACACAACTACTCTAAATTTTTTTTTTTTTTTTTTTTATACTCGATTATTTATTTGATTGGTTTTCTTTGTTATATAATTCACGGTATGAATTATATACTCGTTTAATTTTCATATGTAATATTTACGGAATATATTACATACCTTGTGTTTACTTTTCGATTTATTTTATTTAACCAACCACCAAACTATTACAACTTGAAATCTAAATATTTTATCATCGTGTCGCGTTGATGTGACTATCCATCGGAAAACCCAAATACATTATCCTAGGCTGGTGGGTCATAGCCGTTAAGATTAAACCGCAACTTCTTGGTCGAGTTCGTTCGTTTATAGTTCGTGTTATGCTTAATATGTGCATTTCTGCCAATCGTTCTACGACATCGAGGTGGTTTACTAGCCCCCCTATTTCAACTTGTTTTAACATTTGCTTTACAAAATATCGGGGAGAATACATGCTCATTACAACTTGTTTACATACTTGTTTACACACTCATACTTATACTCATTTACAAACTCGGTTACTTGATTGATATCACACGCTTTCTACTTATGGATTTAAGCATTTAAAGCTGTTTATAAATACAATGGTTATTTCTTCATTGGACACAAGTGTTTTCAGTTATCATCTTCGGTTTATGTGTTGCCTAAGTAGCGATTAGACCACTCTCTTACCCAAAACTATCATGAACCGTTAATTATGGTATAACCAATTGGATTGGTCTTAGTAAGCGTGAATGCTATAAATAGATCTATTGGGACGATTATCCCTATCCGGGTGAGTAGCATCCATTACCCAGGGGCTCCGATAAAACGGATTATATCATGTCAAAATTCTCATGGGTTGTCTTGGGTCAGACACCGTGGGAAGAATACACTTGGCATATTATATGCTACACAAATTAGCTTCGGTGTCATGAGCTTAGCGCAACAGTAGATACTTTTTATGTGATATTGTATCTGTTATAGTAGTCACATACATTTTGGAAATCTTGTAGTCCACACTACTTTGTTGAACATTATTGATTACTAAACACTTTTCATTATACTGTGGTGAAGCAGTAGACACTATACTCTATCGGTTCTACATTTATACTTACAAAAATCTATGAACTCACCAACTTTATGTTGACCATTTTAAGCATTTTTTTCTTAGGTGAATTAGATGCTTGGCTTACTTGATGTGCATTAGAGTCTAAATTGACAAGATTTCATTCATGGATTTCTACTTACATACAAACGATCAAATCTCGTTGTATTGCTCTCAAGCTTTTCATTGTGATGCAATTATGGGACAAATGTTATATCATTTTCAAGAAAATCAACGAGATTACTTTTCAAACGACACATTTAAAGGTTGTTCTCTTGTATCTTGTGATGTTGTATTATGAAGTAACGCCCCTAGACATATTTCTGATGCGACACATTTTTAGGGGTGTTACAAATTCGTATCAGAGCACTGGCTATAGAGAACTAGGTTGCACGTGTTACCTAGACTATAACCGTTTTCACAAACATTGCATCACATCAAATATTTTCAAAGTGCATACATACTACTTGCTTTTTTGATTACATTACTTGTTACGTTAAGTGCTTACATGACATACATATATATAATATATATGTTTGCATCCCTTTTGCGTATATCGTACGTTTTTTTATATACGAGTTATTTATATAAATACCAGAACATTTCTTAAGACATTGTGAGTTGCACAATGATCTCATTTTACTTTGTAGACATTGTGAGTTGCACAATGGTCTCACTTCGTTCTCAGACATTATAAGTTAAACAATGGTCTCTAAGAATATTTATTTTCATAACTTCATACAATATCGTATTACGCGAAAACCGTCACAATTTCATTTACATGGAATTATGTATGAATCTAAGTATTACATGTCTTGTATGGGCGGGACTTGTAATACGAGGATTGATATGATAATTGCTATGTTAACAAAACCCGTCATAGTTCTGTTTACATAGGATTATGTTTGAATCTAAGTATTACAAGTCTTGTATGGGCGGGACTTGTAATAGGAGGATTGATATGATAATTGCTATGTTGACTCGTTCATAATGACCTTTATCATATTTACTTTAACTGAGTACTCATTAACTATCTTGAACTCTATGTCGATCTCGCCTGATTGTTTTATTCCCCGTCTCCAAAGACAAGTTTTAAACACTCGTCCCATACTCATTAGAGCACATGCATCGTCACGTCATCCACCACCTTGAAGGTTATGTGAGTACGCGTATTGCATCGGAAATTATTAAGTAGGATGATTTATAATCTCTTTATTTGAAAGGATTGGGACGCCTCTTCATTTAAATAAATAAATTATAAATCACTGAACCATAAGTTTATCAATTCATTATTTCTATAAATTGGGACGCTTCTTTATGCAAATAATTAATTATAAATGAGTGGGCTTAATGGTATCCAATATGACACGAGTATGAACTCGAACCCGAAAATCACCGAAATCCGTTAAAAAGGTCTAGAAACACAATTGTACTTTACCACTCAACAGAATCTTAAGGCCTCACTTAGAACTACCTTATCTCATTCTTTAGTTATTACTTTTTCCGTTACAAATTCTTACAATCAGAAATGTTTTGGAAGCTAACGAATTGTGCACACTTGAGTAATGAGTTGATTCATCTCGAACTAACGACTGGAGTACCATATTTCGCCGTTTATAGCATAACGCTCTCCGCGAGTCCTCCCTTTGTCGTACTTTATCATAGGGATTATTGTTTTCAAATGTCCTCACTCTCTACATCCCATCACCATTTGTGATAGTTTATTGTTGTTTATGGTTGCTTTTGTTAGGTCCTGGAGCGGTCCCAGCTTTTACAACTTTATCCAATAGGTAATGCAACCCCCTTAAACCAGATAAACACCTAATCGACGTGTTAACATATAGTTAAACTATTCATTTCGAGCCACTAGTGCGACGACTTAGGTTGGGATACATCCTGGTACTGCCAAGTAAGTTGAATACTTACATCCATTAGCCTCTTCCGTTATTATCTGCGAACATTACACATATCAGAACGAGACTTATCTTGAACATTTAAAATCTATACGACACTTTACTTCATGCGGACTTACATTTCATTCTTGAGGTTTTCACTATTAAGAGACTTTCTTTATAACACGTTTATATCAGTCATAAAAAAAACCTTTTTGATATCTTTTTGAGATACATATTTTTGATGGGGATTAAATATCCTGGACAAACCTAGCCACAAATTTTTTTGTATATTGAGAGTGTCGAAACATCTATTTTGCTGACAAAAGTTTCAACACCATGTTTAAAAAACTGGTTATTATCTTAAATGTTTTCCTTGGTCACACAATAGGTTTGCAAGAATCGAATCTCGGGACGAGATTCCTTTAAGGGGTAGGTGTTTTAAAAACTTGATTTTTGAAATTTTAAATGACAGTTTTACCTTTGTCTTTTCGGAGTCCGACTTGACTTTTTTGACTTTGATATTTTATTGTCACATAAAACACGATTACCGCGTAACAGTTAATTTTTTCGAAACATATTTAAATAATCAATCATAATTTATTAGTACATATCTCTCATGGTGCAAATTTCATTTTTTTACGAACTTTGACTTGAAAACGAGAATATATAATGTTATCCTAAGTTGATTATTCACAAATTGACCAGATAAATCAAGTTTTCACGACTTGGACTCTAAAGCAATTTGCTGTAAAACGACATCTGAACAAACTTTTTTAGTTTACCCGAGACCCGAAAACAAAGCAGAAAAATAAACTAAATATACCCTCACAAAATATGAAAACGAGAACAACGGGTACCGACACGAAAATAAATTTAAAATTTATATTTAATTATCACAATTTATTTAATAAAAATATTTAATAAATTATTTAACATTTTATTGAAAAACGTTCGTTGAAAACGCGAATATTTAAATTAAAGTTTTATTTTACGGACAAAGCTTGCCCATGATACCCGATGACTACACCAATAAATAATAAACATTTAAATAAATTTTATAAAACATTTATAAACTACTAGTAATGTAAATACTCATTTTTCATGGAAAAATCATTTGGAACGCAATGGCGCAAGTTTCGTGTCTTGAATCATCCGTTAAGTTAGCTTATAGTGTTCCAGAACCACTATATTACAAAAGTTACACTTTCAGCCCCTCTAGTAATATTTACAATTTCAACCCTAAACTATATTAAACATGCCACATTTTTTAGAAACTTTTCTAATGTATATGTTTAGATATTAGGGTTTCTCATATTTTACCTAGCCTCCCACACACATACTCTCCCATTTTTCGGCGCCGCTCCGGCGAGATTCTGGCCAACGCCGGTCATGCTCCGGTGACCACAGCTCATCATCGCCGATCTATTAGATCCGGTACACCATCTCAACAACCAACATCATCGCTGTCATCGCCACCCCCACCGAACATCACCCCCGCTGCCACCACGATCACCACCACCACCTTCGTACCACCCTCCACAACCGCACCACCATTAACAACATCATCGTCACCATCTCTACGCAATGCACCACAACCACCTCGCCATCATCGCCACACCACCGATGCCACCAACAACATCATCACCCTCGCCACCATCTCCACCTTGTCACCAACTTCACTACCACTACCACCACCAGCCATCACACCTAATGGTGCGTTTGGTTTAACTGACCACCCACAAGGGTGCGTATGGTTTATAAAACACCCCATAGAGTGCGGTTGGTTTTGTAAAATTAGCACAAAATGGTGCGTTGGGTTCCTCTCTGCACCAAAGGGTGCGTTGGTTTCTTAGCACCAGTAGGGTGCGTTTTGTTTTCTTGACACCACGAAGGGTGCGTTGGGTTTCGGGTTAGCCCCAAAGGGTGCGTTGGGTTGTTCTTAACACCACTAGGGTGCATTGGGTTTATAGTTTTGCACCATAAGGGTGTGTTTGGGTGAGCAGAAACACCGTAAGGGTGTGTTAGGGTGAGCAGAAAAATCGTAAGGGTGTGTTTGAGTGAGCAGAAACAACGTAAGGGTGTGTTTGGGTGAGCAGAAAAACCGTAAGGGGTATGTTTGGGTGAGTAGAAACATCACGAGGGTGTGTTTGGTTTGATGCGAAACAACCTTTAAGGCGTGTTTTATTTATAAAAATCGCCTAATAAATATATTGCAAGTTTTGGTAAAATATAAAACCGGATTAAATGGGGGTTAATGGTTAAATAAATGGGTTAATTATTATTTTCGTTGTTTAACAACCGTAAGGGTGTGTTTGGTTTACTTGTTTTTGGTTCCTATTCGATCTCGTTTATATATAATATATATATATATAATATATATTTATATAAAGCGCGTGTTTGTAAAGTATGATTGAATTTATCTAAGAGGAAAAAAACAATGAATTTTATAAATATGACACGACGTATAAACGAATAAGTCATGCCGAAATTTATAAAAATTTCTATACTTAGTATCTTTCACTTAAATTCTATTATCTTAGAAAACCGATAAAAGAACGGGATATAGACTTAAGAGTACGTATTTGTAAATATACAATAACCGGATGAACAAACGAGAACTATACTTTCATAGATAAGACAACTATTTTAACTAAAACCCGTCAAGGAAACAATATACTAAATTATAAAATATAATTTTTATAATTTTACCGACCCAGAGATAAAATCATAACTTTGTACAAACTTTTAAAAACATCTTTACATAATTCGTAGCATAAAACGTGAGTTTAACTTTTATGTGTCCAGAAAGTCCTTTTTTTAATTTAATTGGTGATGTTCCGAGCACGTGTCATCATTTTTGTTTCAATTCTTTGTCTCACAATTTCTTAAATAACACATTCAAGGTATTATATACCGCGATTATTATATTTTATGGTTTTCATTGTTATAGTAGTTCACGTTAATGAAGTTATATACTCTATTATTTTTCATATGTAATATATACGGAATATATTACATACTTTGTGTTTACTTTTCGATTTATTTTATTTAACCAACCACCAAACTATTACAACTTGAAATCTAAATCTTTTATCATCGTGTCGCGTTGATGTGACTATCCATTGGAAAACCCAAATACATTATCCTAGGCTGGAGGTCCATAGCGTTAAGATAAACCGCAACTTCTTGGTCGAACCGTTCCGGTTTCCGTTCGTGTTATGCTTAATATGTGCATTTCTGCCAATCGTTCTATGACATCGAGGTGAGTTTATAGCCCCTCATTCACTTGTTTTACAATTACTTTACAAATCTCTTGGGGGAGAATACATGCTCATTACAACTTGTTTACGTACTTGTTTACACCTCCATACTATACTCCATTACAAACTACGGTTACTTATTGATATCACGACTCTTTTCTACATATGGATTTAAGAATATGAAAGTTGTTTATAAATACAATGGTTATTTCTTCATGACACAAGTGTTTTTCAGTTATCATCTTACGGTTTACGGTATTATGCCTAATTAGCGATATAGACCACTCTTTTGCCGACAAATACATCGAACCGTAATTATGGTATAACCAAATGGATTGTCCCTTATAAGCTGGAAGCTAAAAATAGATCTATTAGGACGATTATCCCTATCCGGCTGAGTAGCGCTCACTACCCAAGGGGCTCCCGATAAAAAGGGATAATATATCATGTCAAATCTCGATAGGGTTCTTGGTCATGACACCAGTAGGGCAAAATACACTTGGCATATATATCTACACCAAAATTAGCTTCGGTGTCATGTAGCTATAGCGCAGACAAAGATATTATATTATGTGATACTGTAACTGGTTATAGTAGTCACATACATTTTTGGAAATAATGTGGTCCACACTACATTGTTGAACATTAACTAATTACTTACTAAACACTTTTCATAGCTATGGTAGAAGCAGTAGATCAAACTATACTCTATCGGATTTTAATACATTTATACTTACAAAAATCTAAGAACTAACAACATTAATTTGACGCCATTTAAGCATTTATCTTAGGTGAATTAGATGCTTGGCTTACATGATGTGCAGTTGGAGTCTAAATGTGAACAAGCTTTTTATTCAAATGGATTTCTACTAACATACAAATGATCAAATCTTCGTTGTATTGCTTTCAAGCTTTTCATTGTTGAGCATTAGGGGACAAATGTTATATCAAATTTTTAAGGAAACTCAAAACGAGATTACTTTTCAAATGACACATTTAGAGGTCGTTCTCTTGTATCTTGTGTTGTTGTATTATGAAGTAACGCCCCTGGACATATTTCTGATGCGACACATTTTTGGGGGTGTTACAATAAATTAGTGCTGTTAGTAATCTTAATGAAAAATATGCTAAGTAGTTAGTACTGCTAGTTTTTACTGCTAGTGTAAGTTACTACTGCTAGGGTATATTATTACTGCTAGTGTATGTTACTACTGCTAGTTAGTACTGCTGGTAAAGATTGAAGAAAACTTTCTAAGTTGTTAATACTGCTTGTATACAGTTAATGCTACTGGTACAAAAGTTACTACTATTGGTGTTCAAAGTTAATGCTGCTGGTATAAAAGTTACTACTACTGAAAGATTACAACTGCTGGAAGAGTTTATGCTGACAGAGAAAAGATCAAAGACTTATCAGAGAAAGAATAAAGATTGATTGGTGATCAAGATTACTTACGCGATAAGTATGAGTTATTTATGGAATAGATCATGGTGAATATTCTAAGTTTTAAGAATATATTGTAAATCGACTAGGACTCCTTGGTGTATAAAAGGAGGTCCCTAGGGCATAGAGTTCTGTATATGTATCAAGTACAAAAAACAAGTCATTCATAGAGTTGTTCGTAGCTTCAAGGTTTTTGTAACCCTAATACTAGGAGAGTATTCATATTATTCGTAATAATAGTATTGGAGCTTTTATTGTTGAATTATATTGTTTTGTATTACTGATTCATTGAAGAATTCTTCTTATATTAAAGAATAGATTCCGCATAATATTTAGTATTATCAAACAAAGTTTCTACTATAGTTGTGTTGGATTTATCTTGCATAACTAAACCTTACACAAGCTAAGGAATTAAATATCCATTGAAGTGGGATCAATAAACCCATCATGTAACACCCCCAAAATACGATACGCAGCGGAATAATACATTTGGGGTGCTACTTCACAATACATGCACACGAGTTCCAGTAAACGCCAAAAATACGTTTATTAACAAATTTCATCTCATTAGTTTAAAAGAGAATCTGACTTACAAGATAGGTCCCCAAACTATACAAGTCATATCAAGACTTCATTTCAAAAATGTTTTATTAATTTATAAACATATGTTCACCGAGCCTTCATTCTTGATATCCGCGTTCCGTCCCATAACTTAGATCATTCCATTCTATATTTTCGTTGTTGTTGTCGTTCTCACTTTCCCAATAGCATCTAATTTCATTATTGCGTACACTTCCCCCATCACACTTTTCGTTTGATGGGTTGCATGATGCCAGCATACTATGAATTCACCATTATTTTTTTCGGTAACATTAGGTGCACCTGTGTGGTTTTTTCAATACCTAAATAGCCAAAAATGTTTTGTATTTCTCCAATAGCTTCCTAGGTGGTTAAGCAACTCTTATAAGCTATTTCTTCGTATGTTTCCTGAGTTAAATCAGTGTCTATCGCAAGGAGGTGGCATGATTTCTACCGCAAGGATTTGGCATGATTCACATGTATTAGTAGTGTATGTGAATAAGTCAGATTCTATGTTCATTAATTCATCCTCTTCTTCTATCATGTTGCTTTTGATCATCAGGACTGATTCGTTTCTTATATCAGGTAACTCACTTTTCATATTAAAATTAACTTTTTCGTTCTCAACTTCTAAAGAAATAGATTTTTTAAGACATCAACTTTAGCATGGGCAGTTGCGAGAAGGGGTCATCCTAAAATGACAAGCATCCTAAAATCTTCCAGGACATCAAGTACAATAAAATCTATGGGTAAAATAAATTTATCAATTTTTATCAGAAGGTTCCTAATAACCCCTTTCGGAATATCGGCCAACTCTATTTTCAGTTTGATTGTTTCAAGTTTCCCTATACCTAGACGTTTGTACATAGAAAATGGCATGATGCTAATGCTTGCTCCTAAGTCTGCTAAAGCGTTGTTAAAGTCTAACCTTCTAATTGAGCAGGGCATGATAAAGCTTCCAGGATCTTTCTCCTTCGGGGGTAGTTGGTTAAGGAGAAGGGCTGAGCATCTGCGATTTATTCTAACGTCTTCATCTTCCATGGTTAATGGCTTGTTGGCTACCAGGTCCTTCATAGATTTAGGATATTCGTTGGATTGCCTGATTTCTTTGAGGAAAGGTTAATTTCACTTAATTTTCTTTAGGCTTTCCATGGTTTTATAGATTAATGCTTCTTCAGCACGTTGTTTGGGCCTTCTGGGAAAAGGATTGGTGGAACATACGGTTATATATAGTGGGTTGTTGTTTGCCTTGGGGATGTTTGTTTGAACTCTTCGTCAGAAATTGTTGTAATATTTTTGGATTCATCGTCATCCGAAAATCCATAGTTAGCCAAAAAGTACTCGATTTCTTCAGGAAGGTAGTAGAAGGGGGTGTATAAAGGAGTTCCATCGTTAGTGAAAATTGCCTTGCAATCTTTGTTTTTATCTGTCTTAGTTTCTGCTTCCTTGGCTAACATTATCACCCTGGATTCTAGACCTTAGATGATTTCATCATGGTGGTTTTGGCTTTTTTCTATGTTATGGCAGAAAGTTTTTAGCCATTTGTCTTTTTTTGCTTGTCTCTTAGAGGCTTCCTCAATGTATTTTAAAATTGTTTCAGTCAAGATTTGTCCTCCTCCATCCTTGGGTAGTCGATTAGAACTGTATCCTTGGGTCTGTCTGTTATGGTTTGAAAAAGGGTTGCCATATTCCCCATATTTGACTTCTTCTATTCCTTTTACTTCCTCTTTGAAGGAATAGTTTTTATCAGGGTGATGCCCTTCGCAAACTTGACATTTTACCCAGATTACATGAACACTCTTTTTCAGCTTCTTCATGTCTCGTCTCAGGTTGTCCAACTTGCTTACCAGAGCAACTAGTCCATCATTGCTACTGTTGCTTCCAACATATCTGCTTGTAGTTTCGTCGTGCCATTTTTGAGAATGGTCAGCCATGGTCTGAATTGATGTGAGAGCTTGGGCCGGTGTTATCCTAGGAATTGGTCCCTGCAAATCAAGCAATTGATGATTCATAGTGCTCAAACCTTTATAGAAGATGTTTACCTTTTGATGACTATTGATGTTGTGAGTAGGGCACTTGTATAGCAGGTTATTATACCGCTCCCAGGCTTGGTATAATGATTCGTCACCTTCTTGCTTGAAGTTGTGAATATCTTCAAGCTGCTTCGCGGTCTTGGATGGTGGGCAATACCTTTGGATAAAGGCCTTTTTAAGGAGATCCCAGGTATTGATAGTTCCTGGGGTGAGTCTGTCCACCCATCTTTTCGCGGCTCCGGTAAGAGTAAAGGGAAAAACTCGAAGCATGACCGCGTCTTTAGAAACTCCGAGAATATTGAATAAGCCAACGATGCTGAGGATCCGATCAATGTGATCGTGAGCATTCTCGTTCTTGTTTCCAGAGAAGGTGTCTTTCCTCAATTCATGCATGAATTCACTCTTGATTTCGAAATTGACATTGCCTCCTATTTCTAGTTTAACCACGCCTGATGCCTAGTTTTCTTGTGACAATGCGAAGTATTGTTCCATGGTGAGAGTATTGATGTCTACTCCAGCCATAGTTCCTGCAAATATAGAGTTTAGGGAAAGAAGAGAAATAGTCAAATTAATTCTAATTTTTAGCTCCTCGACAGTGGCGCCAAAAACTTGAAGCGTATTTTCTTTTAAATATATTTTTACTCAAGTTTTAAATTTTTAAAACTCGATCTACTTGATAATGCACTAACGGGCAGAGAACCCGTTCGTGGGTAGTACAGAATGGTAAATCCAAGGTCATCCCAAGAGCTAAGTTGCTGTTAGTTTTAATTTGAAATGTTACGATTTGAAAATGGTTTTTGATTTGAAATGAATTAAAAATGCAAATAAATAAAAGACTGAAATAAAAAGAGTTTGGAGATATCAGGAGAGAAAACATGCGTTTTAAACTATGGTTTCATTAGTGGTTTCTAAGGTCGATAGACTTGAATAGGTATATTTACTCTATTCTATACTCCTCGCGATTCCGAATTAGTCTAAATCGTATAGGAGGTAGGTTATCCAGGTTGTAGTGATTAATCCCAACCATTCCCAAAACTTATCTAATAACTTATACATATTATTAACCCTCTCTGAAAGAGTTCCTGTGCTTTTTAAATATATTAAGTGATAAGGGCGGAGACCGATTAGTTCCTATACTAGGGACGTAGTATTAAATCCTCCCTAGTACCCGATTGATCCCATATTGACTTGGTAATCTAATAATGGGTCAAACAAGATCCAAACCACCCGCAGTGCTACTAAAACCCAGGGTTACACGATAGTCAAGGAATATCTAATGAAACCACAATATAACAGGAAACAAACATCATAACAATAGTAACTACATAACTAGGCCAGCACTTTAAGTGCTTAGCCGCTCATGGTAGCAGAAACACAACAAGAAATAGAAGTAATCATAGATTGAAAGCTCATAATTCTTACAGTATTCGTATTTGAACGATTAAATACAAAAAGTAAGTAAAGTATGATCTCCCTTGGACTCCATGTGGAATTCTTCGAAGGTTGGAAGCCTTTGTAGCCTCTCCAATTGGTTATGGAGGAAGTGATGTCGGAATAGCTGAATGAGGCCTTTATTTATAGGTTTCGAACGTGTTACGGCGTAACCAATAAAAGTGTTACGCCGTAACCTTCATACACGGCATTCTATAATTAAGCACTTGTTACGGTGTAACCAGTTATGGTGTTACGCCGTAACCTTCAAATAGTTTCCATCGCTCGTGATCTTCTTTCCATATATGTGGATCTTCATGGTGTTACGCCGTAACTCTATCTTTGGTAAGATTTCCTTCCATCTACATGGTTACAGCGTAACTAGATATGGTGTTACACCATAAAGTCGTCATTGATCTTTGAACTTGCTTAATTTATGTTACAGTGTAACCATTTATGGTGTTACTCCGTAACAACTTCGAATAATTACACTTTAAATCCTTTTTCCCTTGTTTTTTGTCATTTTCCTGCATTTCACCTGAAAACTACAAAATGATAGAAAATATCTCGTTTTCAAGTATTAGTGTAACATTTGCAGGTAATATATGGGGTAATTTGACACTAAAAAGTATTAAATATTTGATGTTATCATTTTGTAGTGGTTTACAGGGATAGATTTTGAGAATGGGAAAATGAGGTATTAGTAGCTTATACACGACCAACGTATCTCACTAACCTAGTACCATCATTGTCCTAGTATACTTAACACATAGATTGTTTATGATTTTGAGCCTCATATATTCTTTGCTTATACACGGCAGAATATTATGTACTCTCGATCTGAATAGTATATGTGAACTCAAATACTCGTTCGTGGAACACACATCATAACTAGAACTACTAACATTTGACATTATTAAAATACAAATACTTCCAACTTAAAACATTTGACATTCTCTCTTTTAGAACTGGATAAGAAATGGGTGCCAACTTATTTTAATTTCTACAAGTGATTTTCTCAAATAACTTCAAACTTACCAAGTTTGCAATAATGAAGGTGCTTACGTCTAAACTCATAAAATGATGCTAAAATTTTCCTAATTGTTGACTGAAGCAAAAATTTCCATATATATTGTACACATCCATATGTAAACTAACCATGTGTGTATTGATCGGTAGTGGTTATGTGGTTGTGATTTTTTGTGTCTTTGATGCATGTTATTTGAGGGATTAGATTGGTTTTTTTAAACTGTGGACTTATATCGAATTTTTGTATCATGGCGGAGGAATTTTGTTGCAGCCATGGAAAAAACCGCACCTCCCCCCCACACTCCTACCCGCACCAACCCACCCACTCCACAACCCACCCCAACCCCTCAACCCCCCCCCACCCACCCATGCCACCCCCCCACACAACCCCCCGCCATGAGGTTCTCATAAATACCTTGATGTACGAAACTACTGCATTATGATATACATCCTATACAAACCAAAATATAGCATATGGTTCAGAATCAACTATGTTATTATATATTAGCTTCAACCGATGACTATAGCTCATTTTCGTCAAAATAATGTTATCGCGATATGTGCGCGAGATATAAAAAAGAAGGATAAGTAAAGTTGACGAAATTTCACAACACGTTGCTTTGCAAGATAACTTGAATTAGTTTGTAAATCATAGCGGAATATCCCTTGATTAACAGTTGTCATCATTTCTTGAAAATCATAGGGAACAAAATGTATATGAAGTTTCATCCACAGGAAAATTATGCCACTCCGTGATCCCAACATATATGTAAGGTGAGACTATGTTATGCAGAGATATAAGATAACGGCAACCATGGCGTAAATAAATCCCCGTCATACAGTAGCATGATCATAACCAACAGCGTAGGTTAATACTTAATACATCGTTTACATGAGTAAAAGAGTACAAGCTATTTTTATTAACACTGCCAACCGAGTATTACTCAAGTTTAGTGGGATATAATACAAAACAAGCTACACTGACAAATCTATTTGTCTATGGGCCAGGGTGCTTCTCAAGATCCTAGATGTTAGCATCTTATGTTATCTTTAAGTAACTTAATATTATCTGGTGGTGGTAATACTGATGGTGGTAGTGATGATGAAGGTTGTGCAGCAACAAACTTAGTAATGCATGCCTCAGCAGAAGGTGATTGTGGAGTATGGTGTTAAATAGACATCCGTACTGTATGGAATTTGGTCTCAGAAAAACAGGATGATATGGTGTAGAGAGGTGGGTGGTGTAGAAGCAGACTCATTAGTCTCAAATGCTTCTGTATCCTCAGCTTGGGGGGACAAGATCATCTGTAGGTACAACAGAAGGGTCGGTCGGAGCTAGGTGCTCCTCCTCCTCCTCCTAGTCCTACTCATCCTTCTCACATCATCATCATCATCATCATCATCAGATGACTCATTATCATCATTGTCTCCTCTGTCGGCAGGATGGTCAACAGGATCCTCCTCAGGGTCCTCCTTATCCTCCTCCGGATCAGAGTCAGCAATGTAGCTCGGTGATAGGGCTGTAGGTAAGGCATCAGCAGGTAGAGGCTAATCCTCCATTAGTGCCTCTAGCTCCTCATCAGAAGCTCACTGGAATCTCTATGGCTTGGAATTAATATAGACAGACGTGTAGGTAACCGTCGATGGTGAAAACATGACTGCTTGCAATGAGCAAAACTTAACTTATATAAGTATATTATATAAGACCGGTATGGTAAATATGAATATGAGCTCATGGCATAAATGAATGGTGATAAGATATCATATTCGATAGCTTAATGTCTAGGTAGCGTTTAGGACCTACGAGCTTATAGTGCTACCTTGCCTAAAGAAATGTTCCCCTTTTTATATAAATAACCCTTATATAAATAAATGTAGAGTATGTGCGAAAACATGCAAACTCATCTTTGTATATATACATAAGATCCTCATAGTAACATACGTACTATTATATGAACACGTATATGCATCATGTAAAACTAACTAATGCAAACAACTAGTGCATGTATGTCCCGTGAAAACCCCTTTGTATGAATGCAATGTTTGAAAACGGTTATAGTCCAGCAAAAACATTTGACCTGGTTCTCTATAACCTTGGCTCTAGATACCAATCTGTAACACCCCCAAATAGGGTCGCAGC
>BQNB010001758.1:0-38178 GCA_026074375.1 Tanacetum coccineum | reverse complement strand
TTTTCTTCAGCTCTTTGTGCAGCAAAATACCTCTTTCTCTGATTGATAAGCTCTGCAAGCATTCTTGCTTGTTCATCTTCAGTATACATTTCTCTTTCCTTTGCTTGTAACCTCTGCACCAACTCTTCATCAGCTTCAACTCTAGCTTGTATGTCTTCCCATTCTTTAACATTAAAAGAGCTAGCTACTTCATGTACCCTGGCAATCCTTTGCCTCTCTTGTTCCTCAAGTTCATCTTGAAATCTCACAGCTGCTTCATAACCAAGTCTTTCTTGTTCTTGCTGCAGCTTTGTCTTGGTCTGTACAATTTCAGATTTAGGCATTTTACCTTTACCTTTATCTTTGGTTGCACTCTTCCTAATATACAACAGTGTCTCAGCCATAGTAATGTCATCAGCAGTAGAAACTCTAGTACTTTTTGTAGGTCTGACAGTACTAACAGCAACACTAGCAGTAGTAACTGCTGCACCAACAGTAGAAACTGGCTCAGCAGTACTAACATCTTTCTCAGCAGTAGAAACTTCCTTAGCAGCATCAAAATCAAAGTCAAACTCCATATCATGCCCATACCTCCCCTGAATCTCTGCATCATGTTGTACCAATGAAATGCCAGGATCTTGATCAATTGCAGCTATCTTCCTCCCCTGTTTGGAAGGATCCTCCAAATCATCTTCATCATCAGAGACAACAATTCTTGCCCTTCTTCTAGCTTGGCTGGACTTAGCTGTTTTCTCCAACTTTTTCACCTTCTTGATAAGCCTAGTATAAGCAGCACCATATATTTGCTTGGTCTGCTTCAAGTCTGTCTCCAAGCTCTCCACTTTCTTTGACAATGTTGTATAGAAAACCATCAATTCTTGTTGTGTCATACTGCCCTCATCACTTCCAAGTGTGTTAACTCTTAGGAGAGGTGAATCATGGGGCATGGTAGGGGTCTTATCAATGTTACCACTGCCCTGTCCTGCTTCTAAGCCAGTGACAGTAGTGGTAGCCCCTCCATATCTGACATCCACACCTGTGGAAGCAGCCTCATCTGCTACAGGGGTCTGAGTAGGAGATCTGGGCTGAGGAACCACAGATTCCTGTCTGGTTGTTCTCCTAGAGGTTGGTGAAATTGGTGGTTGTGAGGTTGATGGAGCACTGGTGGGTGTGTGATGGGACTCAACTGGGTGTGTTGATCCTTCACCCTGAACAACTAGGCCCTGAACAATCATTGCAGGAAACAATGGAATGTTTTCCCCAGTATAACCCTTAGAAGCCCTCTTCATATTGCTAAAAAGTTTTTGAGTGTGGGTAGGAGCAATATAAAGTCTTGTGTGAGGTTGAAGCAGTCTCTTGTGCTTGTTCAAAAACACTTGAATAAATCTTGGATACATTAAAAATTTGTGTTTACTATCCAAGTTTTTCACCATACCATCAAAAATCAGTTTAGAAAAATTAAATTTCCTATTAGTGGCCAAGCAAATAATAGCAGTTGCTATATTGCTACTGAATTGTTCCCAAGAGGTTTTCTTAGGACTTAGACAATGTAGGATGGTATGGATGAGAAATCTCCATTGAGGGGAAAAGTGTCCTTTTTGAAAGGTCAATTTGTCAGAAGTTGACACATACCCCATTAAAGAAAGTTGTTCAAAGATTTCAGTAGTTGGCAAAGAACTAATACCATCAGCATCTGCTAATTGGAGATGCCTCCTAACAGATGCCTCAGTAACAGTCTTAACTGTGCCATCTATTGTAGCAGTTAATTCTATTTCTCCATTATCAAGTGTTCTGGCAGTAGCAGTTTGCCAAAACTGTTTGATGGGAGAAACATAGATAGTGGGATTTTCAGTAAGAGCATACCTTATGTGACTTGCATTGAGAAAATCCACTATTTGGTGAAATCCTTCACTTCCCTCTGGTTTCTTTAAGTAGGCGACCATGTTGTGTGTGTCACAGAATTCCAAATTCGCCATTGTTGATTGAGAAAAGTTCGATTAGGGTTCTGGGTTATGTTCGTTTATGAGAGTATGTGTGTTTGGCAAAGTCAATTGAGATTATATAGATAGCACTTAAGGTTTTGATTGTACCGACTGAATAAAATCGGTTCTTTATCTTTGAAGAAATCTTATGATTTAAAGAAAGATTATGAATTATCCAAATTAAGGAAACCTATAAGCGAAGTAATTGGCGAAAATATCTCAACGGCTATATTTAATTAAGAAAAATATGTTATTCCCCAAACAGTACTAACGGTAGCCTAGCAGTACTAAGTTTAGCCTAACAGTACTAATATTAAGCCTAGCAGTACTAATATTAAGCCTAGCCGTATTAACTTTACCCAACAGTATTAACCTAAATTTTCTTTCAAAACAATACTGCACTCATACTTTTGAAGGGATTAAGTGTAAAGGAAGACACTTAATCATTTCGGTTGCATTTAACCTCTGGTTGTGTGAGAACCAATGATTTCAGTATAAATACTGCCTGTGTTCAGATAGACTCATTAAAAGAGCCTTCTTGACAGGGTTTCCAGCTCAGTGGCAGGTGTTACCTCTAACACAAATGTATTAGATTCACGTTTGCTCGCTGTTCTCTAAACCAGATGTCCGTAGACTAACACACTATGCAAATGATAGAATGGTAAAGAGTGAGTTAGATCAGTTACTATCTGACTAACTAAAAGCCATCAATTCGTGTTCAGTATAGCCTATGCCCAGATGCTTCATTAGGCTCACTGGCAGACATAGGTTGATTTCAAGAAAAAGATTTTAAAGGACTTCCCAACTCAGGTGTAAACTTAGCATTAACCCTTGGCAAGTTATCCCTAAATCCTCTCTATCATTAATCAGCAGATTTTCCTCTAACAAACTCCACAATTGGTATCACCAAATCCAACCATACTGCTTTGCTTATCCTGCAAGTGTTAGTCCAAAACCAAGAAAACACAATCCAAAGCATTTTCTTCTTAATAGTATTAATTATCACTAACAGTTTTTAATAGCATCTTAGTAAAACTACAGTACTAGTATGTACTTACGTAGTACTAATTGATAAAACTAATAATATTAATCCTTTAAGACAAAGAGATTAAACTTTAAGGAATTTTAGCATTCCAATACTTGCATACATGTACTGAACACTTTACATCTAAGGCTTTTGTAAGTAAGTCTGCAAAATTATTATCTGTGTTTATTTTAACCACTTGAATTAACTTTTTATCATTGTAGTCTCTTATAAAATGATGTCTAATCTCTATGTGTTTTGTTTTAGAGTGTAAAACAGGATTCTTAATAATACATATAGTACTGTTATTGTCAATATTAATCACGATGTGCATAAAATTATACCCATAATCTAGCTTTTGATTCTGAATCCAGAGTACTTGTCTACAGCAACTAGCAGTAGCCACATATTCAACTTTAGTAGAGGAAGTGGCAACCACAGTTTGTTTCTTGCACTGCCATGATATTAATATGCACCCTAGGAACTGACAACCTCCTGTTGTAGACTTCCTATCTAAGCTTGCTCTAGCATAGTCACTATCAGAATATGCCACCAAGTCAAAGGAAGAATCTCTAGAATATCAAAGGCCTAATTTAGGTTGGCCTTTTAGGTACCTAAAAATCCTTTTCACAACATGTAAGTGTGAAACCTTAGGTGTGACTTGGTATCTGGCCACTTGCAATACTGCTAACAATATTGTTCTGGTCTAGATGATGTAAGATTCCATCAATGTCCGTTCCTTGACCTGTAGAGATGAACATCAATACATCATCACGATCATGACTCCTTGATCAAAGGCTTTTTTTATCCATTGGGGCGCTAGCTATCCTGACTCTGTGAAACTAACTCCTCAAATATGTCAGCTACATTCTTATTCTGACTGATAAAATATCCCATCTTCTTTCTTGCTTTACTTGCAAACCCTAAAGAGAAGACAGTGAGTTTCTCCATAGATACATCATCTTAAAACTTGTCATGCATCAGTTTCTCAAAACTACAAGTCTACACAACTCCTTTTTTATAAAGCCAAAGATAATGTCATCAACATAGACCTGTACAAGCAAAATATCTCCTTTTTGCTTCTTGATAAACAAGGTCTGATCTATCTTTCCTCTATGAAACCCATTGTCCAATAAGTACTTGGCCAAGGTTTTATACTCGGCTTTTGGAGCTTTAATGCAACCATAAGTGCTTTTTCACCACCTTGTAGTCATTTGTATGGGGATAGTCAAGATTCTTCAACTAGAGGTTGACCACATAGACACCTCTTCAATCCCTACCATTAAAGGAAAGCACTCTTCAATATCCATCTGATTACACATAATATCCCATAAAGAAGCTATAGGCTAACGAACAGCTTATTGCCTCACAGTCTTGCTACAGGGGTAAAAAACATCATCATAGTCTGTGCCTTCCTTCTTGGGTATGTCCCTTATGCCAAACTATCCTTGCTTTGTTCTGAATCAATATGTCCTATTCATCTTTTTGTGCTAAAAACCCATTTTGTACCTATAAGCCTTTATCCTGTGCAAATCATAGTACCCAAACCTTTTGTGCTTAAAATGTAGAAGCTTTCCTGCATTGCGTCTACCTAAAGTGAATCACTTAGAGCTTTGGCGATCCTCTTTGGGTTCTTTCATGGGATAGGGATTCAAGCAAAAACAGATCAAGTATGAAGGTCTTCATGAGTTTTCCCTTCATAAACAACACTAATAAACCCTTGCTCATTTGTAGTCTTTGTCATTCTTTTTATCTAACATCAGAGTGTACATCACCAATCACATGATTAAGTGAATGACCTTTATGGATTCTTGTATTTGGAGTAGAAGGAACTAGATATACGGTAGTAATGTTGCTCATATTCACTTCTGTTTCATCACCAAAGAAATCAGCATGTGTGACTTCAAGTGTAGCATTATCTCCTAAAGAAAACATATCTGGTTCAGTATTAATACTTGGCCCAGCAGTATTAACATCTTGAATATTGTTTTCAGGACTCTCTTGATCATCATTTCCACTTTCTTTACTTACACCTTCATCCTCCTTCTTTCCAGCATCACTAGAAGGTTGTGGTTCATCATTTACTAGCTATTCTTGGATAGAAAAATCAAATGTGAACCATTCTTTCCACAGTGGCTCAAAAATGTAAGGTCTTGCTAGATCCTGTCTCTTGCTAAAATGACCTGCACTAATACTTTCTTTTGTACCTACAAAATCATTAGAGTTTGTACTTGCAACAACTGGCACATAAATCATTGATTTTTTTAGAACATCAATATTAAACAGCAACTTTGGTCTATACTAATAATAGGCTTTCCTCTAAGTACCTAATATGCATGTTTTCTATTACTTCCCTAGTTCTAATGTTGTATACTTTAAAAGCCTTACTATTCAATGAGTATCCAACAAAGAATCCTTCATCAGGCTTTCCATCAAACTTACCTAAATAATCTAAGGTATTAAGAATGGTAACATGACACCCAAATGGTCTCATGAAGCTTAGAGTAGGTGTTCTACCTCTAAATAGTTCATAAGGGGTCTTGTTATGAGGCTTAACTACTAATACCCTATTCTGCACATAGCAAGCAGTATGAACTACTTTAACCCAAAATGTAGTAGGTAACTTAGAGTCAGCTAACATGGTTCTAGCAGCCTCAATTAATGTCTTATTTCTCCTCTCAGCAACACCATTTTGCTGAGGAGTTCTAGCTACACTAAATTCCTTCTTAATGCCTTTCTTTTCATAAAACTCACTCATAACTCTATTCTTGAACTCTGTTCCATTGTCACATCTGATTATCTTTACTTTCTTATCAACTGATTTTTTCTATCTTAGGTTATAAAGCTGCTTAATAATGACCGCTAGTCTCACCTTAGTTGCTAGAAAGAAAACCTAAGTAAATCTGCTATAATCATCAGTGACAACTAGACAATATTTCTTATTCATTAAGCTGCTCATAAAAGTTTAGACAAACAAAGTCCATATTGCAATCATGGAATAAAGGCTGAGTAATAGGAGTTCTAAATCTTTAGACTTACAAGAGGCTCTTGTGTTGCTTCTTCCCTTATGGCAAAACAATACACAGTTTGGTCATTTTCAAAACGTGTATAGGTAACCTATCTCAAAAGGATTTTCTCTTAAAAGTTTATTAATAGTTTTAAATTTTACTGACCCTAGCCTCCTATGCCATAGTATTGATTCATCAAGTGTGGCCTTTGCAACAAGACAAGTTTAAACTCTATTTAGGAAAACTATATGTTCATATCAAACGTACTATTGTTTTTCTAGGAACTTTAAGTAAAACATTGACTTATTATCAGCTACTTAAAGTCAGGAGACAGACAAAATCTTATAGTGTTAGTAAAAAAGAACACTATTCTTTTGTCTCACATTTGTGAAAAACTCTAAAAAGGTTCAACTTTAAAATACTTTCTTTGCAAATTTCACATCCTCAAAAATCAAGCTTAACAGTTTTAGAGTTCCTTTACTAGTAATTTTCCCTCTTTGGCTCCTCCCCCAAAGGTAACATATCCTTCATTAAATTCCTTAAAGTCTGAGAGATAGGACATGTTCCCTGTCATGTGACTTGAGCATCCACTGTCAACATAGCCTTGATCTTCTTTTTGTGGATGACTCGCAATAAAAATATGAAATTAGTTTCTTTGGAGACCAAGCCATCAATGACTTGGTTCTGCCTTTGCTAACATAATTATGCCTCTTCAAAGTAATTGATGCAACTATTATGTTTGGTAGGTCTCCAAACCAACATGCTAAGGCCTTAACAACATTAACCTGATTTTCCCTCATAGCATTAACTACTGTTGAATTTAGCCTAGCAATATTAATTGCTTTTAGCCTAGCAGTATAAAATTTTCCCTTTGCAGAATTAACTTTTTTGGTTAAATTTTTTGTTAGTTAATGATGTTCTTATTTGATAGGGCCTCTTTACAGTTGATTGTGCTAATTTAGAAAAATATGACATTGGTCTAGCACTATAAACTGTAGTTTTTAGATGAGCAGTATTAACAATCCTAGCATTATTAAGTGGTCTTAGGCCAGTTTTCATTAAAACTGCTCTTGAAGCCATGTTCCTTGTTAGCACCTAGGGGCGAGCCTTTTTAGCCAGAATAATTATTATTCACCAATATTTAATTAGTCTATAATACCACCCTTTCCTTGATTGCTACTTGCATTTTAACCTGCACCATGGTCAACCTTCTCACAGAAAATACATGCGTTATTTTCATCACAAAGTCACTTCTAGTGTTTTTTTTTTTAGGGGGGGACTTTTGATTATTCCATTTCTTTGATTTCCCTAGGACTTTGTTGACTGTACATTTCTAGATAACTTTAAACTGGTTTCCTAAACATGGTTTTTCTTGTTGTTTAGGTCTAACAATTTCTATCTTAGCAACAGTAGGCGAATCAATGAGCGTGTACAGTGCCTCTAACTTATCATCTGACACCAACTCCTCAACCAATGGGGCATCAGAAGATTCCCTAACCTCATTAGAAATATCTTCACTAACACTCTTACTAGTTTTAGGTCCATAGCCTTCAAACTTAGGCTGTTGGAACTCCTCTAGACCAGAGTAGGACAAATCAAGATTTAGGGGTGAAAATAACCCTTTATGGGGAGATGGAACAACATTATAGCTTACAAACCCCACACCCTTTTTACTTTTGCCAGTTATCTGACTCCTTATTAATTTGTCTAGACTCTTAGAAGCATTATCAAATTTTTCCAATTTTAAGTTGATTGCTTCTTTTTTAGCTTAAGTTTTCTAACTCCTTTTAAGCATACCTAATTTTGGTCTTTATATGAGATATACTTTTTTGAAGAACAGCAAGTTGCTCACAAACAATATCCCACATTCTTTTTGTAAAAGATAACTTGCTCTTCTACAAGATGCTACCCTCTTTTATATGTAGGCTAATTAAACTCAGATTTGTTAAACTTTATTCTTAAATCACCAAGTTAAGTTTTAAGAGTTTCAAATCTTTTTAGACAGGTTTTTGAACAAGTTTTGTCATTATGTACCTCAGAGTCTAAAAAGGCCATAAGAGCCATGTTTATAGGAACTTCATCATCTGCCATATAACTCCTGTTAAAACCAGCTCCATTAATAGCCACCATGGCTTTGGAAGAAGTTTCTTCCACATTTACATTCCTTCTAAAGCTGTCTTGATTCCTGTTCTTGCTATCTTGGTTCCTAGGTCCCCTGCATTCCCTTGCAAAGTGTCCCATCTTGTGGCAGTTAAAAGACTCCACCTTGGACTTGGCATATCCAGCTGTGTCACTTCCATTAATAGTGATCTTCTAACAGGTTTTCTAGCTAAAATTCTTGTCCTTTTGCTAGCAAGGACTAACTGCCACTTCAAATCCATCTCTCCTAGGTCTTTTTTCATGGATTTGTTCATGGGTCCTCATGTACAATTTGAGACCCATTTGGTTGAGACATGGCCAAAAATACATAAACAGTGGGCATCACTTAAGTTAGCAGTACTAACTTGAGTACTAGCAGTGCTAACCTGAGTGCTAGCAGTGCAAACTTGAGTGCTAGCAGGGCTAACTTGAGTGTTAGCAGTACTAACTCCATAAGCAGTATTAACTTCATTAGTACTGCTAGGGGATGACACAAAAGCCATATTCTGAGAACTTGAGCTTGAGCTTGTAGTTCTTTTAACCTCTTATTCAAAAATCTTGAAATTATTGTAGAGTATTGTGTCTAGATCAGGTTTATTCCTCCAGACCACAACATGAGTATTCCACTCAGAAGGCAGACTTCTCAAAACATTTAAATTGAGATCTTCTTGTGAAATATTTTCAGCCAGAATAGCCAGCTGACTTACATTCTTCTGAAGCCTGTTAAAAATAAAGTCAAGAGACTTTGTGCTTGGAGCACTAAAGTTATCATACGTTTGCTTCAGAAGAGTCTTCTGAGTCTTCTTTGTGGATCATTACCACCAAATCTTGTTTGTATAGCAGCAAACAGAGTCTTAGCATCCTTGTACTGATTAAATGTCAATAGATGTTCATTTAAAAGTGCCATCAGTAACATACCTCTTGCCTTCACATCATTCTTCTTTTGAATCTTTTCATCAGCTGTTACAAGACCTGGTATTAGTGTAGTTGAGGTATCTTCAGCATTTGTTGTTGTTTGAGCTGCTGATTTGAATGAGTTTCCATTCTCTATGACATCCCATAGAGCATAGTCTTATACTTGAAAGTATTGCTCAATTCTTAGCTTCCACATATCATATTCACCTTGTTTGAGAAGGGGCAACTTTGTAGTAGTATTGGTTTGGGCAGTTTCTAGATCCATTTCTTCCTTGTGAGTAAAGAGATCTTCTTGTTAGTTTCTTCTAGATCAAAGTTTCAGAACACAAGCTCTGATACCACTTGTTGATCCCAAACTATGATTGATTCTTTAGCTTGTAAAGAGTATGTTACCTTGGATGAATCTAAAATAACAATGGTAGAAACTTTGTGTGTATATTAAAGAGTACGCAAAATCTACTCTTTAATACTTAGAAGAACTATGAATGTAACAGTAAATATGATTGAACAAAGATGTAACAAAAAGCTTCAATATTATTAAGATTAATAATACGAGTACTTTATCTAGTACTAGGGTTTACAACCTTGAAGCTATTACTATTGTGCATGCAACTCTATGAATTCACATATTAACCATAACCTATGATCTCCTTTTATACACCAAGGATTCCTTTACAAGATAACTACAAATCTTCTAAATATTTATCTTATACGAATCTTTCTAATAATATAAGATATACATAAAATACTTGACACGTCTTTATCACTTTAGCAGTCTTAATCTTCATCCAGCAGTCTTAAGTCCTTCAGCAGTCTTAAGTTAGTACTGGTATGTTTATAGTAATAACTTACTCTGAGCAAGTACTGACTGGTTCGTACTAGAATTGTAACATTGGAAGCAGTACTAACTCTTGGCTTGGCAGTACTAAGTATGAAGACTTTTAATTCCCAACAAGCTTTACCCGCCAACGATGAGTGAGTTGTGATCAATTTTCTCAAAAAGCTTTTCTCTCAATTTGGCATTCCAAAAGCCTTAATCCTGGTAACAGAGGTACTCATTTATAAAGGACAATTGGAGAAAGTTTTACAATGATATGGAGTCATCATCGTTTCTCTACAGTTTACATCCGCAAACTAGTGTCCATTGTTGGAAAACATCACGAAGCTTAAAAGAATTCTTGAAAAAACAGTCAAAGATAACCCTTCCGTCTGGTCAAGGAAACTTGATGACGCTCTGTGTTATAGATAAGACATGCCATTTGCCTGGTTGAAATAGAACATCTGCTTATTGGCCTTCAGAAGCTGTAATCCGCCTCTCAAACTCGCAAGTTAGAAAAACGATTCTTGCAATTGCATGAACTCGATGAATTGAGACTCCAAGCGTATGAGAATTCCAAGCTCTACAAAGCTCGAACCAAAGCTTATCATGATAGGAAGCTTAGAATCTGGAAAGAATTCAAAGCCGGAGATAAAGTTCTCTTATACAATTCAAAGTACAAGTTCAAAGCTCCAAAACTCAGATCAAAATGGTATGGACCATTCGTGGTCAAACATGGTTTTTCGTCTGGTTATGTCGAGTTATATGACAAACACGGAGGGAGCTTCATTGTCAATGGACATCGTGTTAAATTGTACCATGATGAGGAGCAAATAATGAGCTGACAACCGAAGAAATTCACCTCATGTGCGAACAAGGAAAAATGAAATCTATTCCATTCATGGCACCATTTCTGGCAGACTATCACGAAACCATACCATGGGTCGCAAAAAAATCATTCATATACAGTGTAGTGAAAAACACTTGAAACGGAAGCTAAGTATTATGACCTTGATGAAACTGGCGAAGGAATAGTTAAAGGAAACTTCCTTTACGTCAAAAAGGATCCAAGTAAGAAATCTCCACTCGGGGAAAATGAAGCTCAGGAAGTATGAGTGTAACACCCCCAAAAATGGGTCGTCATGCGGACAAATGTTTCCTGGAGCGATACTTGATAGTACCATTGCACCAGTCAGAGGGAGAACGACTTAAGTGTCGTTTGAAAAGTATCTTGAAAAGCTTTAGACTCTAATGTTCCTCAATTAGGCCAAGCATCTATTTCACCTGGAGGGAAAATCATGCTTAAAAGGGTCAATAAGTTGGTGATTTCATAGGTTTTCGTAAGTTATAATTGTAAATCCCCAAAAAACTACTTATATAGGTATACCGTGTTACAAGTTTATCGCCATACAAGACTTCTTTCTGCAACGCATAAAACCGGATCATTTATAGGTTTCCTTATATAAAATCCAAAAAGTTTCAAGTATATATTGTAATGAAGCACAAT
Source organism: Tanacetum coccineum (assembly GCA_026074375.1). Classification (NCBI taxonomy): domain Eukaryota; kingdom Viridiplantae; phylum Streptophyta; class Magnoliopsida; order Asterales; family Asteraceae; genus Tanacetum; species Tanacetum coccineum. The sequence continues at coordinate 26,807 of BQNB010001758.1, read as the reverse complement.
ATGATTATCACAACAAGTTTCAAGTTTTTTTTTATGAAGCCACAATATATCCAAAATGGTTTAAAGTATATATTGCCACTTTATTTCACGGCAGGTAAGATTCATATGTGTATATAAACAATGATTACGATTACTCTAAGTTTTGGAAACTGCTACGTAGGACTCATTTAAGTATGCCCACTTTATTACAAGGTCACCGTATGGTTCAGATATCATCAGTATGTCGTGTTGTTGCTCCGACAATGGGTCATATAACGTTGGTTTAGTTTCGATTCTCGATACTAGTGTTAGCTTATAACACGAAAGGGAGTAGTCAACCCCCAATAGATCTATATCATTAACTCTCGCGCTTACCCTCCAGGTATATTAATAGTCCACTCCATTTAAGCTAATACGTAATCATTCGATTAAAAACGGTCAAGTAGTGATTACGTTCCAAAAAGCTAACACAAGTAGTGTATCTCATATGGCGAGATATATAAGAGTATGTAATCAATTTGTTATCAACATATAAATGCATTGTAAACAAGCATATTCTCACCACAAAAATCTTATAAACAATCAGGTAAAACGTGGGGCTTATGAACTCACCTCGAGTGAGTTAATCAATAATATACTTCCCAAGTAAAAATGCGTCTCGTAAATCGCCTGAATGCAACCTAAACAATTATAGGTCATATAAGTACTAAGTACCTTGATTAATCAATATCATATATTCCTATATAGCTCATCATACTATCGTTCGGGCTATCATAATTAAGAGGTCATGTAGTGAACGTATGAGGAGCTAGGACACTTTAAATCGTAAATCCAACAACTCGTCGATACGCCACCCCGAAGAGGCCTCATTATGAAACTCCCTAGTAATATAGCACTTTGCTTAACTAATACCACATATAGGTCTATATAGCTCAATCACTATCTAATTGTTTTGGTAAAATTGTGTTTAATAAGTAAAAACGTTTATAATTACCGTTTAGTAATTATAGCATAACTTTTGCGTTTTACGCCCGATTTTGACGTTTCTTATGCCCACGCTTTCGTACTAAGACGAGTGATCAAAAATATTAACACTTTTTTTAATTTTTCCAATATTCTGTGAATGAATTAAGTGTTTTTAAGGTTCAAACAGATCTTACACTTTTTTTACGTTTTAATTAGCGTGAAACCCAGGTAAATGTCGTATCTTATTCGTTATAGCTCCGTTTTTAGCGATTCTTTCGAGCACGTCTTCGTTTTTAAAAGTTCTATCATATTAATGATGTTTTCAAAAATAAATGTCACTGATGAACAGTAACTTTTTATAAAATTTATTTTATAAAACCCGGTATTAACGTAAAACGTATATTTATCGTATCTTTTCTGTTATTAATCCGTTTTTCGAGTTTCTTACCTTTTTAGAATCGTCATGAGACGTATTATTTTTATAAAGTGTCAAACCCACTATATGAAAGTCGAATCTAAACAGCCCTTTTGCAATTCATTTGTATATATTTTATAAAGTTACTTATAGTGATTTAGCTATATAAAAACATCTTATACACATAGAATCATAAGAAATAGTGATTATGGTTTTTATGTAACCTTTTAATAATGAGGTGGATGGTATGAACAAAATTGATCTAAACCCTTGTTAGATGAAACCCAAGATATAAACCTGAAAACCTATCCTTCCTAAAATCCCTGAATCTGGAATTATCTTCCTTAAACCTTGCAAAATGGTTAATCCCAACTCCAATACTTTTAGAATACCGTAAGTATGATGTATAAACAGTGTATGGTCTTAGAAAATCAAGACATGGATTGTGTATTGAGGGTGAATTGAGCCGTGGGTTATGTGAAGAGAAATGGGAGAGATTTTGTTGTTTACACCTTAAGATATGAGATGTGTGTGTTATTATAAGAGGAATTATAGTCAAAGAGACCAAGCATGGTTCAAAGGATGGTCTTTGGTCTTGGGTATGGGCTTATGAGTCAAAGTAAGCAAGGTATGGCTAGGAAATGATGAAGTATGGGGTACATTAAAGAAGTATGTTGTTGTTTTGACCAAATGGAAGAGTTTCTAGTATTTCTTTGTACCATTGACCATAAATTCGGCAAAACATAAGATATAGATGATATATTTTGCAACTTTAATGTATTGGGTATAAAAGTGGGTATTTGTTGAAGCGTAGAAAAGTTTTTGTGGTTCCGGGAGTGCCTAAACGCAATTTATCGCGAAACGTATACACTTTACGTATCCGATAAAAATAAAATGAACAAAGTTAATAATTATTCTCAAAATAATTATATAACCCTTGCTTGATGTAAACATTTAATTGCTTGATGCCCGTTTACATTGAATGCTAATTTTTAGCTTACGCGATTTAGCTTAATATTTACGATTTAAAGCAAACGCGTACAATACAAAAGGTACATTGTGGATTTATCGACGTCGTCAATGACTTGAAAACACAGGGTGTTATAGACTTCCCCCGTTAAACGAGCCTTGTCCTCAAGGCTCACGATGCAGCACTTGACGACGGTGTGGTCTTGGTGAAGAGGTGTGGGTATTTCTTCTTGAATTGGTCTTCACGTTCCCATGTGAACTCAGGACCTCTCTTGGAGTTCCATCGAACTTTGACTAATGGGATCCGACTTCGCTTCAACCGTTTAACTTCACGGCCCACTATTTCTAATGGTTCCTCAACAAAATGAAGCTTGTCATCAAGATGAAGTCCATCCAACAGAACGGCTAATGGTTCGTCGGCGTAGCACTTCTTCAAGTTGGATACGTGAAACGTATTGTGAACCTTGCTCAGCTCTTGAGGAAACTCAAGCTTTGTAAGCAACGGATCCAACCTTTTCCATCACCTTGGATGGTCTAACATACCTGGGGTTTAGCTTCCCCCGTTTGCCAAAGCGTACTTCTCCTTTCTAAGGTGATACCTTAAGCATAACTCGGTGGACAACTTGAAATTCTACTAGCTTACGTCTCACATCGGCGTAACTCCTTTAGCGAGTAAGTTTAATAGTGGATTGTCCTAGGCGACTAGTGATGTGTCTCGGCTTCTTGGCTTAGGATTTGATGTCGACTTCAGTGTAAGATGGTGTAAGAGTTTACTTAGTTATCAGGATTATTAGTTTGGTTCCTCGTGATAGATATGTTTTATGAATACGTACACAAAACTTGATATAAATAGAAAATTGTTTTCTCGACGAGCAGTTTTAAGGTGACTACTCTCAGCATGGCATGGTCCTTCCTGAATTATACATAGTTGATCAGGCTATGTATATTTGAGGGCTAACGATGCGATGCTCATTTTCGTCAAAATAGTGTTATAATTTGACTTTCAAAGTAGAAAGTTAAAGTAAGGTTGACGAAATTTTCACAACACATTGATTTGATAGGTAATTTGAAATTGTTCGTACAACGGAAATTTAAGAGAAATACAACGAGGACTCCTAAGGAGGTAAAGTCTAAGATAGTTCCAACTTAGGATTTATTAGGCAAAGCGAGACAACTTTCTCTTTTAAGCTTCGATCTCGTCTTCAATGTTGTTAGGGTCTTGATCGGTTTCTCCTCCTCCTAAGGCAAGCACCATTCCATGTGTTCCAGTACCTTCAGCTTGGTTTCCATGGTTTCGGTTCTTTAATTTTGGGCAATCACTCTTGTAGTGCCCTTGGTTCCCACATTCATAACAAGTGAGGGTTCTTTGATTATTAGTAGCAGCAGAACTCCAACAGTCTCGGGTCAAATGACCGACCCTCTTGCAGTTTGCGCATTTTACAGTGCATGGGCCATTGTGGTGAAACTTGCACTTGTTGCACAGCGGTAGAGTTCCAGCATACTCTTTTCTTTCACCAGTCCCAGCGGCGTAAGCTTGGACCACATTCTGCCTCTTGGGAAGTTGTTGTTGAGCTTTTGGGTTGTTATGTCAAGTTTCCTCGTTTGTTCTTATCTTGCCGTTCAGAAAAAGTGTTGTTTTTCTTATCCATACAACTTGTTGCACATTTCAGTAGTCCCTGCATGGTTTTTTGGTTTTGTCGCCACAAAACACTTACTGTGAATCATTCGGGCAATAAACCACCGACATAACTTTCAACCTTGTCAGACTCTCAGGTAACATTCTACACACTGCAAGTGCTAGTTCCCTGGAAACGTTGGTTGTACCCTGTCACATCGGTACCTTTTACTTTCAAATTCCACAACTCAGCCTCGAGCTTCTTTATCTCGTTCCTCGGACAGTACTTGTCCGTCATTTTCTTTCTCAGCTCTATCCAGGTCATTGCATACGCAACATCATGACCAACAATTCTAACATAGGAATTCCACCACGTCAGAGCTCCTGCCAAAAGAGTACAAGTGGAGAACTTGATCTGATTTTCAGTTGCTTATGCGGAATACAGTCTCCATCCTTTCAAACCATTAGGTTAGTTCGACCACTCCCTCAGTGCCTTTGAAATACAGAGGTTGGCACTTTATGAAGTCTTGGTAAGTGCATTCTCGAGCAACGCGTTCGGTCCTTCTGGCACCCGTTCCCGAAGTATGGCTGTCATCGCCATTCCTATTTGCATCACGTGCTGCCAGTGCAGTAGTAACACCTTGGTCAATCATTGCTGAAGTGGGAATTTGGTTGACCAGTGGTATTGGTGATAGGTTTTTCTGTAATGGTGTTGACCTTGGTGGCTCTTTTGGTGCCCTTTTCCTTCCAAATCCAAATCTATAAGTGGAATAGTTTAATTCATAAAAGTCAATGCTCCGAATAGAGTGTTGTGAAGGGATGTCATGGTCAATATGTATGTGCGCTCTATGGAATAAATGGGTTGATGGTAGAATCATATTTGATAACCTTTAATGTTATGGTATATTTAGTTAACTATGAGTTATAGTATACATTGCATAAAGGAATGTTCAGTATTTATATAAATAACCTTATTTTAAAAAAATTGTAGAATACTAAAGGTATGGGTAAGTCTTCTATATATTTATCATATTATATATATATATATATATATACCTAAGTCACGTCCGCAAGTAAGCATGTAGTGTGTCTGCACATATCAGACAAATATTCCTATAATGGTTTTACCACTATAATTACGCGTAATTGTTTCACATAATGCCTCACGAGTCCTAACCATCCTCGAGGGATTTTATTAAGCACCTCGAGTTGTGTAACAACCTATCATGGCTCAATTTCACAACTCATCAAACAAGAACTGTCTTGAGATTCAGTCATGAATTGTTACACGTCTCGACCTAGTTAATAAATTTACTCGACGATGGACAATACTCGAACCTTTTATGTTCATCTAACTTCACACCGTTATCATATTTCATGTATATCATGTATGTCCCGTAAAAATCTTTTGAAAATGTGATCATTGAAAGTGGTCATAGTCTAGGTAAGATACGCAACCTAGTTCTCTATAACATGGCTCTGATACCAATCTGTAACACCCCCAAAAATGGGTCGCAGCGGAATATGTTTCCGAGAGCATTACTTCATAGTACCATTGCACCAGTCAGAAGAGAACGACCTCTAAGTCTCGTTTGAAAAGTATTCTTGAAAAGTTTGGACTCCAATGTTCCTCAAATAGGCCAAGCATCTATTTCACCTAAGAAAAACATGCTTAAAAGGGTCAACATAAAGTTGGTGAATTCATAGGTTTTCGTAAGTATAATTGTAAATCCCAAAACTATATATATAGGTCTACCGTGTTACAAGTTTCGCCCATACAAGACTTGCAACGCATAAACCGACATATATAGGTTTCCTTATATAAAATCCCAAAAAGTTTCAAGTATATATTGTAATGAAGCACAATATGATTATCACAACAAGTTTAAAGTATATATTATAATGAGCCAATTTATCAAAAGTTTCAAGTATATTATTGCCACTTTATTTCACGGCAATGTTAAGATTCTATTGTATTAAACAATGAATACGATTACTCTAAGTTTATGGAACTGTGTACTGTAGATCATTATTATGTATGCCACTTTATTCAAGGAACCGTAAGGTTCAGATTCATCAGTATGTCGTGTTGTGCTCCGACAATGTTATAACGTTCGTTAGTTCGATCTCGAACTAGTGATAGCTAATCACCTAAACGGGAGTAGTAAAACCCCATAGAATCTATCTCAAACACTCGCGCTTACCTCCATGGTAATTAACAGTCATCCATTAAGCTAATCCATTATAATTCGAGTATAGTCAAGTATGTGTTTAGTCCAAAAAAAGTAACCAAGTAGTGTATCTCATCGCGAGATATATAAAAGAGTATGTAAATCAATTTGTTATCAACCATATAAATGCATTTGTAAACAAGCATGTTCTCACCCCAAAACTTATAAAACAAATCATGTAAAACGTGGGGCTATGAACTCACCTCGAGTGAGTTAATCAATAATATACTTCCCAAGTAAAAATGCGTTCAGTTTAATTGCTTTGAATGCAACCTAAAACAATTATAGGTCATATAAGTATAAGTTCATTGATTAATCAATATCCATATATTCCTATATAGGGCTCTTTCTTTAATTTCGTTTTGGGCTATCATAATTAAGAGGTTCATGTAGTGACCGTTATGAGGAGCTAGATCACCTTTAAATCGTAAATCCAACTTAATCGTCGAACGCCACCCGATGAGGCTCATTATGATAACTCCCTAAGTAGTATAGCCAACTTTGCTATCTATATACCACATATAGGTCTATATAGCTCAATCACTATCTAATTGTTTTGGTAAAATTGTGTTTAATAAGTAAAAACGTTTATAATTACCGTTTAGTAATTATAGCATAACTTTTGCGTTTTACGCCCGATTTTGACGTTTCGTATGCCCACGCTTTCGTACTAAAACGAGTAATCAAAATATTACATTTTTTATTTTTCAATATTCTATGATGAATAGTGTTTTTACTGTTCACAACAGCTCATACACTTATTTTTACGTTTTAATTAGCGTGAAACCCGTAAATGTCGTATCTTATTCGTTATAGCTCCGTTTTTAGCGATTCTTTTGAGCACGTCTTCGTTTTTAAAAGTTTTATCATATTAATGATGTTTTCAAAAATAAATGTCACTGATGAACAGTAACTTTTTATAAAATTTATTTTATAAAACCCGATATTAACGTAAAACGTATATTTATCGTATCTTTTCCGTTATTAATCCGTTTTTCGAGTTTCTTACCTTTTTAGAATCATCATGAGACGTATTATTTTTATAAAGTGTCAAACCCACTATATGAAAGTTGAATCTAAACAGCCCTTTTGCAATTCATTTGTATACTCATTTACAAAGTTTACTTAATAGTGATTTAGCTATATAAACATCATATACACATATAATCATAAGAAATAAAGAGATTAAGATTTTTAGGTAACCTTAATAATGAGGTAGGATGATGAACAAAGTGATCTAAACCTTTGTTTAGATGAAAACCCAAGATAATAAACCTTGAAAACCCTAATCTCTTCCAAAACCCTAATCTTGAATTATCTTCCTTAAACCTTGCAAATGGTTATCCCAACCTTCAATACTTCTTAGAATATCTTAAGTATGATGTATAAACACTTGTATGATCTTAGAAAATCAAGACATAGATTGTGTATTAAGGGTGAATTAAGCCGTGGGTTATGTGAAGAGAAATAAGAGAGATTTTGTTGTTTACACCTTAAGATATGAGATGTGTGTGTTATCTTTTCCTAGTTGCTAGCTTATGTACACTCTTGACTAGTCCAAGGAACACAAGGAGGGTCTTAAGGAGTCTTTGGTATTGGTCTTTGGTCAAAGTATGAAAAAAATGGGTAGATGTCCCCTAATAGTTGAGAACATCCTATGAAAACATGGAGATGTGTTCTCTTATGATATTTTCTTGCATTTTTAGCTCCATATCCGGCCTGTGTATGATATATATGATAATATTATGTAATTTTTATATATTGGGTATAAAAGTGGGTATTTGTTGGAGCGTAGAAAAGTTTTGGTGATTCCGGGAATGCCTAAACGTATTTAATTGAGAAACGTAACCAATTTACGTAACCAATAAAAATAAAAAGGAAAAAAGTTAATAATTATCCTCAAAATAATTACTTAACACTTGCTTGATGTAAACATTTAATTGTTTGACACCCGATTACATTTAACGATAATTTTTAGCTTACGCGATTTAACTTAACGATTACGATTAGAAGCAAACGCGTACAATACTAAAAATACATAGTGGATTTATTGACGATGTCAATGACCCTAAAACACTGGGTGTTATACTCTGGTCCATTCACACCATATCTATTCATGACAATCTTATATAATTCAGTAAGATCATCCCTAGTTATGTCCTTCAGCATAGCTCTAAAATTTATGTACATTATATCAGTTCCATCTTCTCTTACAACTTGGTACACAACTTTCTCTCCTTGTTTGATGATCTTATAAGTAGCTATACTTGGGGGTTTTATAGCCATAGGAACAGGATTAATAGGAATATTTGTACCTGAAATAGGATCATCATCTTTACTATCTTCAGATTCATCCTCATTAGCTTTGTCAGAATGTAATCCTTTCCTAGCTATCTGTTTCCTCCTCTTTCCAGTCTTCTTGGTAGACTCATCATCTTTTGCTTCGTCACTCTTTAGTCTTTTTGAATTCGTTGTTTGAAGTTCTTCACCAAATCTTTTCAGACTGTCTTTTGTAGCTTCAAAGTTTATAGGTGCAAAAGATTCAACCTGCTTCACCAGCTTATCAAATTCTTCTTTTACTTCTTCAAAACTTAAATTCTTCAGCTGAGATAGCTTCCATGTCCCCTGATTCTTTAAGTAATTCATCATATATGTTCTTAGCTGTGATTGGGTCATGGGATTATTTCTTTTGGCTCTTGCTCTTTCTTCTGCAAAATGTTTCTTCCTTTCATTTACTATATCAACCATCTTCTTTGCAAAGTCTTCTCCTTGTAAGTTACTTCCTAGCACACTCTTTGACAACTCTGTGCTAAGAGAGAATCCAAGTGTACTTGTTTAGCCTCTTCTTCTTTCTCTAAAGTATCCAATCTGATAGCTTCAGCAAGACTAGCTTCCTCCTGTAGAATTTGTTCCTTAGTCTTCTTAGGAGCTTCTTCAAGGACCATTAGAGCTTTTCCTTCTCTTTGGCCTTTACCAGGGGTAGGAATGGACTTGTTAATACTGTCAGTACTAACTTGCCCACTAACAGTACTAACTTTAATGCTGCCAGTATTAACCCCTTCAGCACCAGTACTAACTTCTTCTTGAAAATCCAAGCTAGTGACAACCTTTTTTCCCTTAGCCTCTTTCCTTCTCTTATACCTCCTTCCCTTATCTATGGACTTTGGCTTTTGAGAGGCAACCCTGGAGAGAGTTTTAGTTGTTTCTAATGTATTAGGGCTTATGTCTTCAACTTGTTCCTCCCCTAAAGTGTTGACAGTAGTCTTAGAAGGAGTAACCAGCCCTTGTACCAAAGAAACTAGAGGGTCATCTTGACTTTTCCTCCCCTGATCCTCAGGTTCTTCCTCTTTAGAGTCTGAGAAGACCACATTTTTCCTCTTCATAAAATACCTTCAAGATTCTACTTCTTGACCAACTTCATAATAGCACTCCCTATTGTCAGCTTGGTTTGCTTGAGATCCTTTTCCAGACTATCAACTTCTTTAGTCACCCGTTTTCATTAATGAGGATACTAATTGAAGCAAATCATCCACATACATCTATTCTTGGGCATGTTCTTGTGGGGGTAAGAAGTGTTGGTGAGCAGGAGATGGTTCCTCAAAAGTGTGCTCCATAGGTTCAGGGTCAGTTTCAGGGATAGGTGTAGGTGTAGATGATAGCAGGGTAGGTGTAGGTATAGGTGGTGGAGATTGTATTGGTGGTAAGGATGTAGATGGTACTAGAATTGTGGATGATGATGGTTGAGATGGAGCCACATCAGGATGTGCTTGACCTGCATTTGGATTAGTAGTAGCAACAAGCAGCATAGCAGACAACAAAGGTCTTGGTGCCCCTCTAAAACTCCTTTTTATATTCCTAAAAATCTTTTTGGTCAGAGTCACAGCCAGATAAAGGTGTTTGTTTTCCGTTTAAATTTCCAAAATCAGTTGCAGGAAAACCGACGGACACATCACAAAAATTTGTTTGTTTTTTTTAAGTTTTGCACCATGCCATCAAAAATTGTTTTGAAAAATTTATAAACTCTGCAAGTGGAAAGGACAAATCAAAGCAAGAAGTAGCAATCTTTGCTACAAAATTGGAATACCATCCAACCACTTTTAAGAGTTATACAATGCAAAAATGGTGGACTAAAAATCTCATTGGGGTGTGAAAAAGCTTTACCAAAAGGTGAAAGATCGTCAGTAGGAGACACCATTTGCCCATCCCCTCAAAATTTCATTATTTGGCCAACATTTGTAATCCCGAAGCCATTTGCTAAGTGAAGCTTTATCTCTAATAGATTGCATCAGTGATTGTCATACTCAATGGTTTCAATAGTTGCATGTAACTCTAGTGTCCCATCTGCAATAGTGTTGGCAGTTACAGTTAGAGTTTGTAAGTAGCAGTCTGCCAAAACTGTTTGACTAGGGAATCATAGATAGTTGGATTAGTAGATAAAGCATACCTGAGGTTGGAACCTCGTAGAAAATCCACTATCTCTGCAAACCCTGCACTTTCGTCAGGCTTGCGCAAAAACCCCACTTGATTGTGTTTGTCACAATATTTTAATTGAGCCATGAATCGAAAGTAGTAATAAAAGGTAGTGACTTGAACTGAAAGTTTACTGGGTTTAGTTACGAGAGAGGTTGTAGATGCTGGTAACAAGACAATTGACTGTATTCTTTATTTAAAATATGGAAGATTTTTACTTGCGAGAAAAGGACGATAGCATAAACAGATAAGTAATGAAGGAAATCAACCTTATTAATATATTGAAATTAACTTTTGTTAACGACAAATTGGCACGTAAAATTTTTAAACATTAACATTTTTGAATCAGTGTTAATGCAGAAGAAAGTCAATTTTCCCGCAACCTAGCTACTTGAGTAACAATACATACCAGTTATTAAATTGTACAACCTACCAGACTTAACTTTGGTCAACCAGAATTAATTATGATACAACCCGAATTAACTCTTTTTCAACCAGAATTAAGTTTTTACTGAAGCACACCTGCCTTACATCTGCAAATCCATGCTATTCCTGCAAGAATTAGACTAAAACAAAGAAAAACATGCTGCAAGAGTTTGTATAGACAGAATTAACTTAAACTAACCACCTGAATTAATACTACTAACTACCAGAATTAATACTACTAACTACCAGAATTAATACTATTAACTACCAGTATTAATACTACTTAAGCCAGATTTTAGTAAAACTAATTACCAGAAGTATACACACTATACAATTTAGCCTCCCCTTAAATGTAGCTATGTGTTTATCATCCTAATACTAACCACTAAGTAATTAAACCTTGGTCCATCAAAAGGTTTAGTCAATAGGTTAGCTACATTTAAGTCTGTCGTGTGAATTTTTCTCACACAATAAGCTTTTTTCTCATAACAATCTTCTTTTTAAAAATGGTGGCGTTATCTCAATGTGCGTTTGTCTTGGAACTGATTCACTGTGTTTTTCACAATGCAGATTGTGCTTTCATTATCAATGTGGATTTTGGTATTCATGAAATTGAAACTAGTCTAGTAGTTGATTTTGAAACCCACACTTCCTTGTAACACAATAATTTGAGCAGAGCTACATATTCCGCTTCAGTGTTAGAAGTAGCCACTTATGGTCGTTTCTTGCATTGCATGAGATAAGTTTTGTTCCAGAAATTGACAACCACCTGTTGTGGATTTCCTGTCAAGGTTGGACCCACCATAATCACTGTCAGAGAATGCTTCCAGGTCAAAAGGTAATTCTCTAGGATACCATAAGCCTAAATGTGGTTTGCCCTTAAGGTACTTAAAGATTCTCTTCACAGCATTGAGATGTGAAGTCTTCGGAGTGACCTGAAAACAAGAACAAACACATATTGCATACATTATATCAGGCCTAGAGGCAGTTAAATACATAAGAGAACCTATCATGGATCTGTATAAGTGCACATCCACATCAACAGCTTCCTCATCTTTTGTCAATGCCACTTTGGTCTCCATGGGAGTTATTGCAGTTTTCACATTTACAAGATCAAATTTCTTGAGTATCTCAGCTACATACTTGTCCTGAGATATGAAGATTCCTGCCTTGTTTTGTTTGACTTGTAATCCTAAGAAAAATGTAAGTTCTCCCATAGAACTCATCTAAAATCTGCTTTTCATCAAGGCTTCAAACTCATCACACCAAGACTTTTTGGTAGATCCAAAAATGATATCATCAACATACACTTGAACCAGCATGATATCCTTCTTGTCCCTTTTAATAAATAAAGTCTTGTCAATCGTACCCCTCTTGTATCCATGCTTCTCTAGGAATGTTGTTAGTGTGCATACCAAGCTTCTAGGAGCTTGGATGCAATCTATACAACAGCTTTGACCACCTTATAAACTTCTTTAGGGTAATAGGATCAAAACAAACGCAGAGGTTGTGAGACATAAACCTCTTCATCTATAGTGCCATACAGAAAGGCACTTTTTACATCCATTTGGTATACTATGAACCCCATAAATGAGGCAAAGGCTAAAAATAACCTGATAGCTTCTATTCTTGCCACATGAGCAAAAACCTCATCATAGTCAATACCTTCTTCCTGCGTGTACCCTTGGCACATTTTACCTTATTTCTAAAGAAAACCACTTCCCCTTTAATCTCTTTTATTTCTATAGACCATTTATGTTCCCAATTACCTTCCATTCCGTGAGGTAGATCTACCATGAACCCATACTTGTTGCTGTTTAAAAACTATAACAACTCCTCTTGCATGGCTTGAACCCAACTGTCATCTTGTAGAGCTTCAAAATCTTTTTAGGTTCCTCCTGAGATAGAAAACAGGCAAATAAACAATGCTGTTGATCTTTGTGATTGTTTCTTTGCTGCTTTTGTCTAAAAGGTGAAAAAAAGTGCATGAGCTCCTGATTTTTGTTGCACTTTGCTTCTTTGCACAGCTGACTTAGGATCACCAAGGATTTGACTTTTTGGGTGAATATTGTGAATCCTAAGTGTAGGAGTAGGACTGACTTCAATTTCTATGGATAGGCTGTTGAAATCAGTTATCACACCCTCTTTATCATAAGATGCCTCATTCAAAATTCCTGTCTCAGACTTGTGAAAGATTTTGAGCTCTGGCATAGGTGAATCATCAGGATCAAAACTACTAGTATTAACTGGCTCACTACCAGTATTAACTGAAGGAGTACTGGTAATGGTGTTTTAGATAACTTTTCCTAAATGCTTTAGAGCAATTTCTTCCAACTCTTTTCTAAAAGCTAGAATCTTAGGATTATCTTCTGAAGTGTTAGTAGAAGAAGCCTTCTTCTCTTGTTGAAGTTCTGTAAAGATCTCTTCTTTCTTTGAATTTGTGGAAGATTTCCTTGATTCAGCTTTTTCTTCAGTATTCCTCATAGCTTGAAGGCACACTATAAGCTTACATCCTTTATCTTTTTCCCACGAGACATTAAAATTGGATAGTTTATGATTGCTACATTGCACTGTTAGTTACTTTCTGAAGCCACCTGCTTCGTGGCGTTAGCTTTATTTCCAAGATTCAGGGAATATAGTTCATAGTATCAGTAAGATATTCAATGTTAAACATACATCTATACCCCTACTCCTTCCCATTTGACATTGAGTTTATCTTCATGAAAATTAACATGCAGATTTACTTTCTTTCTTCTTTTTTTCTTTCTTTTTTTTTTTCTTTTTATTTTTTTTTCTTTTTTTTTTCTTTTATTTTTTCTTTTTCTTTTCTACTCTTTTGGTTACTAAATTATAAAACCCTATAGGCTTGCTATTAGAGAATAACCAACTTAGAATTCCATCATCTGATTTTCCCATCACAACTTGCCACAGTACAATAAGAGTATCCTTAAAATTTATAACATGACACCCAAAAGGTCTTATGTAGTTGTAATTGGTTTTGTGGGCCAAACAAAAGCTATAAGGAGTTTTGTTTTGAGGTTATTGTCACTCTTTACCCTAATTTAAAAAATATTAGCAAAGCAGTACTGACTGCTTCTGCCCAAAAGTAGTTTGTAAGAGTGAGTCTGCTAGCATAGTTCTAGCAGCCTCATAGGTCTGTTCATTCTTTCAGCAAACTCCATTATCGTTGTGGAGTTCTTGATTGCTTATACTTTTGTTTTATTCCCTTATTCCCACAAATATTCAGCATATCTTATTTTAAATTCGAGTGCCATTATTGATCTAATGATTTTAACCCTATGGGACTAAGTGCGTTTTCAATTGCCTAATGAGTTTTGAAGGAATGCACTAGTTTCATCTTAGAGGCCAACAAAGGAATACCAACTAAATCTGGTACAATCATCAGAAATTACAAGGCTAATGACTTGCAGATTATGTTTTTACAGAAGTTTAGAAGTAGGACCAAAAAGTATCCATTATGCAAGGTGTGTAATGGTTCAGTGATTAAATCTTTCTAATTTGGTCTTGCAGGAGGCCCTGTGTTTTGTTTACCTTATATGGCTTGGCAACACATTGTATGGTCATTTTTATTTGGAAAAAACCTTAGAAGGTAGACCTCTTACAAGGTTTCCCTTCACAAGTTTGTTTAGATTTTTAAAATTGATATGACCTAACCTTCTGTGCCATAATTTAGAGTCATCAGTGTGGCATTTAGCAATCAAACAGGCAAAACAGTTTGCAGTGAGTAGGTTCTTCATGTCAAAATTGTACATATGTTGAGTCTAGGGACCCTTAAAAGTATCTGATTTTCATCAGGCCATCTGGAAGTCATAAAGGACACAACAAGACATTTAGATTAGAGTAAAAAAAAAGAACCTACATCTTAATGTGCTGCTTTTCACATATTTGTAATATTGTAGAAAAGGTTAAAATGCCCTAATTCTTTTACAAAGACACTTTGTCAAAATCTAATATTACTACCTCTTATTTTTCCTTTACCAATATGTTAGCCTTGGGCTACCTCAAAGGTAAACCAAGATCACCATTGAGTCTTCAAAATCCTCTAGTTGATTCCTTGTTACCTGTCATGTGCCTGAGCATCCATGATCAAAATATACCTCTATCTACCAATGTTCTTCAGTGGCTCGATCCTGCACATGAAAAAAGAGAAAATTAGTTTCTCTTAGGGGACCCAGGCCCTTTTCAGGTTGGGTTCTGCCTTGTGGACCTTTGCATTCTCAGTTCTAATTAAAGGTGGGTCCACTGTACAATTGGAGTTTGGATTAAAGTTTCCTCCAATTAGAACTGTAAGGTCTTTAACAGAGATCCCCAATTTTCCCTTTGCAGAATGAAAATGAGACTTTTGTGCATGTAGTTTTTGCAAAAGGGTCTTCTCTACAAATGAATATGATTTTGAACAAAATGCCCTTTTGATTAAATTGATTAACCTGTGGTCATTTAGGACTAAAACTGTTTGTTGTCTTGGTGAGCGGCGACTGATTGTTCTAGTTTAACAGTATTAACATTAAACTACCAGTATTAACTTCTAGGCCAACATGATTAATATTTTGGACTACAGTATTATTATTGGGTATAACAGAAACTTAATGTCTCTTGGTCTACCAGCCATTATAGTTCTGTATAATATAGGAAACAAGTTTATTAGCATGATTAACCCTGTTTGCATTGGTCCATACTGGTTTTGCCACCCCATTACCAGTATTAACAACCCTTTGTTTCTTAACCTCAGCATCTCTTGCCATTTTCTTTTCATAATAGTCACAATCTTTAATCAAATGACTTAGACTCCTACAACAAACAAAACATTTCTTCTTTGTGAAAGAGTAGCCTTCCCCTAGTTCCTCTTTCCATCTAATCAATCTTATTCTTCCTATTTAACATTAGGTGTTTGGCTTGATCTTTGATTGGTTTGTATTAGGAATTTATAGTGTAAAACAACTAGTTCAATTATTTTGATTTTGGATCAGGAACGATACCTTTTTAATGTGTTGTTATAGGTGTAGACACATACACTTCTGGGGTGGTTCCTGATAATCACAGATTCAGGTCAACAGAATGGGCAGTCTCAAAAGAGTGCTCAGAGGTATTTCCACAAGATCCTTCACTGTCATTTGATTGACAGGTAGAATGCTCAGAAGAATTGTCATCTGAGACACTAATTTCAGGTTTTTGAGGACCCTTTTTACCATAAACATACAAAGAATCATCAATTTCCTCTTGTGGTCTAGGAGTATAATCTCCACTTAGGGGATGTGGAACACCTTTAAAATCATTGGTCTTTGTAAATCTACTGTACGAAGGTTTTCCTATTGAATCCTCTTTTGAACATTTAAAAACAGAAAAGTTCATTTCTTCCTCATAACTTAGAACCTCATTGTTTGATTTTATTTCATACCCTAAGCCAAGTTTACTACTTGAACTCATGCCAGAATCAATTAATCTCCAAAGATTCTTGGAAGAATCTTTCCATGAATCTACTGTTTTCTGCAATTGTTCCTTTTCTTTGACAGCTTTCATTCCTATTCTCCTATATCTTTTAAGCTTTTCATCTTTTTCATATATTTCATTAGCCTGAAATGTAAGCTTTTCATTTAGAGAAAGTTGCTGTTTTTGAAAAGTAACAAGTTGAGCTTCTAGTTTCTTAACAGCTTGACTATAGGCAAGTATTTGTGCTTCTTGATCACCTAACTGATTCATTTGTTCATCACATAGTGTTTTAAGAGTATTGTATGAATCAATGCAAGTTTTAGAACACAAAGTTACCTCATTGCTTGAGCTGATAGCCATAAGTGCATGATTTGTCTCTTCAACTTCAGTATGTTCTCCCCAATTGACAATCCCATCATCCATTGTCAGCAAACCCATCTGATTCTTCTCTTGCTTCCCAGCTTCTTGATGTTGATAAAATGAGTCTCTCTTCTTCTTTCCATCATGTGTCCCCTTTGCTGTACATTCCCTAGCAAAGTGACCAGTGTTGTGACAATTGAAGCATTCAAGCTTCTTTTTGTCAAAGCCAACAGGTGTTTTTCCATCCACGCGAACTCTCCTTCCTGTTTTCTTATAGAACTTCTTCATTCGAATAGCAATCATTGCTATTTGCCAATTGATGTCCATCTCTTCAATGTCTACAATGACCCTACATCATCAATCTGTTCCAAACTTCATGAGTAAATCCAAATCCTTGTTTGTTTTTAGGCAAAGAGGAATAGATTACTTTCATCAGCAAAACCAGTAGAACTCTTCTTTTTTCATAGACATTGGTTGGAAGAAAGTTAGAAGGAGAGCAAGTATTGTAGTCACCAGAAAAACCATACTTAACCTTATATGTAGCTTTTGCTATTGTGAAACAAAAGCAAACATTTTGAGCACTTGAAGATGTCTGTTGAAGTAACCTCTTAATTTCTTTGCTTCAAAAACTCTAATGTTATTGTACAAATCATCAATAGATAAAGTGTCAATCTCCAGGTTAAGTTCTCATAGTCATATCCAGATTAGACCATGCTGGGGGTATGAGATCAGAAGAAACTTATGAATTTTGCATCCTCAGTTGATACTTCATACCATGAGGCTCCAATTGAGAAAGTAACTGTTGAATCAGTCATATCCTTTTTCTATTCCTTCGAATTGGATATTTTAAAATGCTTCAACAGTTGTTTAAAACATCCTCGCATTTCTAGGAATTTGCAAATACCACCAAACCAAGTTTCTGAAGGCTTCCCATATCTCTTTTGCATCACCATTCCATGAAAATCTCCCATATGTGTCTTTGTGGGAATTATCCATAAGCAAATATATTCATAGCCTTCCCTTTTCCTTTTCACCACTTGAATCTCTGCATCAGTAACTGGTGAACAGTACTCGAACAATACATCCTTTCCATTGAAATTCTCTTCTTGGATTTTCCATTCTGAATTACCTTCCATAACTTCATTGTCAATGTATTCAAGGTGTTTAATGCTTCCATCTCCATTGCCCATATATCATACTCCCTTACTTCAGAATTGGGAGTTTGATATTTTGAGATAGCAGTTGTGTTGAGGAATTCATCTTTTTTGTGGTTTAGGTCAGCACAAGTACTGATGCATTTTCATTGTTTAATTCATCATCATCACTAAGATGTAGTAGAAAATCACCATTTGTAGGGTTAAATTTTTTAAAGAAACTTATGAAGTGTTGTAAGAGGTTCTAGGTGATATCCTTTCTCCACAGAGTCCCTCTCAAAGCCTCTGATACGACTTGATGTCCTTTTTTAGATCTGACTAGCCTTTGGTAAGAACGATAGAATAACATGGATTGGATAATTCCAAATCAACTATATGAGAAGACACTGACTAAGAAATATCAATTGTTAATGCTGAATCTTACACAAAATTAAGAAGAAACGGATAATACTTAATTTGGCTATTAAGCTCTAATCTTCTATTGATAGATCTTCAAATCACGATGTACATAACATGTGCCTTAGGGTTCCACTTAAACACACAGGAAACCCTAATGGCTTTACAACCGAGTCAAAGGATAATACACATCCCTTTTACCAAAGAAATCACCTAAGAAATCTCATAAGATAACTAAATACGTATTCTGGTACATAAAACAGATTTTAACAATGAACAGACTTAACCTATGACCATACTAAACTCTATACTGCTATGGCCACCATACTTACTTAGATACTTGCCAGACTTAACTTAGTACTGATAGTATTAACTCAATACTAACAGAACTAACTATTACTACCAGACTTAACTGTTATACTACCAGTATTAAGTCTGTTACAATCTATTTCCCAACAAATTGGGTTTGAATGAATTTAAAATAACAATAAAATAAATTACTAAAAATTAAAGGAGTAAGAGATATCAAGAGAGAAAACATGCTAACCTAGTTACTTCATTACTACTGTTATGAAAACGTTTTCCTGTGCAATGTTAAACTATGGTTTCATTAGTGGTTTCTAAGGTCGATAGACTTGAATAGGCATATATAGTCTATCCTATACTTTCCATGATTCCGACTCAGCCCAAATCGTATAGGAGGTAGGATATCCAGGTTGCAGTGATTAATCCCAAATATTCGTGAAACTGGTATATAACCTATACAGATTATTAACCCTCTATGAAAGAGTTCCTATGCTTTTTAAGTATGTTGAGTGATAAGTGCGGAGAACGGTTAGTTCCTACACTAGAGGTCAAAGTCATAGATCCTCCCTAGTACCCGATGGATCCCATATTGACTAGATAATCTAATAATGGGGCAAGCAAGGTCCAAACCACTCGTACTACCAAAACCCAGGGTTACACGATAGTCAAGGAATATCTAACAAAACCATAATCTAACAGGAAATAAACATCATAACAACAATAATTACATAACTAAGCTAGCACTTTAAGTGCTTAGCCGCTCATGCAACAAAAACACAACAAGAAATAACGAATGTATCATAGATAAAAGCTCATAATTCTTACAGTAATCGTATTTGAAGATTAAATACAAAAGTAAATAAAGTGTGAACTCCCTTGGACTCTAGGTGGAATTATTTAAAAGGTTGTAAGTCATTTCGCCTCTCCAAATAGTCTGAGGGGAAGTGATGTTGGAATAGCTTGAATGAGGCCTCTATTTATAGGTATCGAACCTGTTACGGCGTAACTTATAAATGTGTTACGCCTAACCTTCTTACACGGCATTTCATAAATAAGCAATTGTTACGGCATAACCAGATATGGTGTTACACCGTAACCTTCAAATAATGTCCATACGTACGTAATCTTCATTCCATATTTGTGGATCTTCTTGGTTACGTACCAGGTAACGGCGAAACCATAAGATGTGTGCGCCGTGAACCTCTCTTGGCAATGATTTCCTTCTAAATACATTGTTACAAAAGCGTAACCAGATATAGTGTTACGCCATAAAGTGTTACGCCGTAAAGTCTTCCTTGATCTTCGTACTTGCTTAATTTATGTTACGGTGTAACCATTTTTGGTGTTACGCCGTAACATTCTTCAGAATTTACACTTTAAGTCCTTTTTCCCTTGTTTCTTGTCACTTTCCTGCATTTCACCTGAAAACTACAAAACAATAGAAAATATCTCGTTTTCGAGTGTTAGTGAAACATTTGCAGGTATTTTAGGGGGTATTTTGCCACCAAAAAGTATTAAATATTTGATGTTATCAAATATCCCCCCACTTGACTTCTGCTTGCCCTCAAGTAGAACCTGTTAAAACATTTCATAAAAAGATTTCTCGAGAATAACTTCAAGAAATGAATTTATAAAACTCTTATGCTAGAAAACATCAAAGCCGAACACCTCACGAAAAGGGGATAAAAAGTCACTCAGCTCTCCACTAGTCTAAGTGTTTCATTTTTGGGGTGATCGCTCAATTGCACAGTCATAGCATGTATTCTATCATAAGCTTGAAAAGTACACAAATCTGCACCAGTTAGAATTAGGGTCTAAATAACTCTCAAAGGCAACAAGGGTATTATGGTTTAAAGGGTGATAAAGGGTTAGGATAGACATGGAATACACATTTAATGGTTGATAATGTAAAAACACAAAACAAATAGTCTAAAGTAATCTAAGGTTGTCATAACTAGCTACTGTCCATCCATGGGTCCAAGAGTCAAAGTCTGAAAATCTGATCTTCAATAATGGGCTACTAGCTCCATTCTTCATAAGTATCGGTATAACTTGGTGTAACAATGGACTACTAGCTCCATTTTACAGATATGTTTTGGTGCAATTATGGGCTTCTAGCTTCATTTTAATATTATTTTTTTATTTTGTACCATTTTTATATTTTTAGCACATGGGTGGCCTTTTGTTGCACCCTCTTTTCATCATGGTAAATATGCAAATGCTACAGGGGTTTATATCTTTAATTATTGCCCCTGCAACATTCGATATTACACGTACATCCCCTCACTTGAGATAAACAATGCCAAAAGTGGTGGTACAGGGAGGTCTTGATAGATCATAACCGACTTGCCTTCTAGGAAATAATATAATTATCGTTCCTATTCCCCTGAACCATGGACTTAAGTAGCCAGAGATTTTAACACAAAGAAAAATTAAGACTATAGGGAAGGCTAAGGTGAAATGGTGTAACGAAACATATAGAGTAGGTTAAAAACATAAATTGGCTCAACATGGGTGATCCAGGGGTATCTCGCACTAATAATGAGTATTAATTCTACTCCCACCCCCACTTGATTTGTACAATGTCTTTATTGTACATTAATGAAATGAAATAATAAGAAAAGAGTAGAATTAAGACAAGAAACTTCATGAGCATTGCTTTAAAATTTAAAATTTGGCGAAAATCTATATCTCCGTCTTCCAGCAAGCTCTTTATCCCCTGTGATCACAGAAACAAACCAAAGCATAAAACCATTCTAATTTGAACACCACTTAGAAAAACATAAAAACTAACTTTTAGACTTTTAAACCTTTAAAACAACTTAAGAACAACTTAAAATGGCTGACCAAAAGTGGCCAAGTGACCCAATTAGATTTTTACCCAAGTTTGACCCACTTTCACCCTTATGCCAAACACCCCTTTAAGTTTTCTAAGTCAATTTTTAAGGCTGATTTTTAAGGTTTTAAGCAAAGGTTTGTGAAAACAGATGATAAACATGCAAAGTTAAGTAAAAATAAGCAGGTTACAAGCAAAGATAAGCACTTAAATAAGCAAATAAGATAATAAGCAGAATTAAGCAATTAAAGATAGTTTTAAGCAAAAACTCAAACAAAGGACATATAAGCAACAAATAAGGACAAATAAGCATAAAAACAACAATAATAAGCAAGATAAGCATGAAATAAGCAATTATAAGCACATGAACAATAATAAGCAAAAATTGAAAAAGTGATCTTACAAGAGTCCAAAGCTTTTTGTGAATGATTTAAGGACCCAATTCAGTCCAAAACCAACCTATATGCTTCCCATGAAGCTCTAAACCAAGGCCATCCACAATTAACCTTGCTCCTTGCTCTTGACAGATTTTGGTGATTTTTTGTGATTTTCTTAAAATTTAAAACAGGCTTTTATGTAAGCTTTTGATGGTTCAAAGGCTTATACAAGAGCTTAAAACAGTATTTAAGAGACAATGAAAGGTAAATGACAGAATTTAAAGGTAAACTAAAAATTTCATTAACTTAAAAAAGAAAATTACAATGCTTAAAAATTAAATGACATGTAATTGAAAATGAAAAGTAAAGTAAAATGGATAAATTTTTGTTAATACAAAGCTAGACTTAACAAAATTCGACAAAAGCTAATGAACTACAAATGCGATATTTATAAATAAGACTTCTTCATTCTTGCTTTTCTTGTTCTTTTTTACATGATACACTGAGAGGGTGTGATTACTTTGATGAGAGAGAAGCCAAAGTTAGAATCTAATCCCTTGAAATTTCTTGTCCCCAAGTTGATAAAAATCTGGTCCCTTGATTCCTGCAACAATTGTGTTGTTTTAATATTCCAGGTAGCAATTGGACTGTTATGGGGTGGGGTTTAAGGGAAAGAGATGTTTTTGTTGTGGGGTGAAAAGGGTTTCGAGGTTGAGAGAGACAGGGAAGGGTGAACACGGTGTTTGGCGGGAAAATTTTGTTTATGTTAAACTGGTTGAAAGGTTGGTAGGATTTGACATAATTGGTCCCTCATTGTGTATGGTTTGATTGCAACCATCGTCCTTTTGGGTTAAAAGTTTGTGGGACTTGGCAGAAATAACCCCTTAGTTTTGTATTGTTTTATTACATGGAGGCCATTAGTGACTAACAGACATAACAGGTTAAGGGTTTTGGGCTTAACGTTGTTAAGGTGTGATTTGGGCTTATACTTAGCAGTTTGGGCCGTTTGTATAGAAAAGGGATTTAAATTTCAAGGCCCTTTTGTCATTTCCATAATAGCTTAATGAGCAGCCCCGGCCCATTAGATGGGTACAGGTGGGCCCATTAAGTATTTCCTCCTTTTTCGGCTTTGGCTTTGACTTTGACTTTGTCGGGGTTGACTTTGGTTGACTTTCACTTTGACTTTTTGGACTTTGACTTGATTTTGACGCTTTTCCATTCTGTGCTTGGTTTTGTCATTTTGGCTTCGTTTTTCGTCCTTTTGGCGGATATTCGTTTCCTGCACAATATAAGTAAAAACATACAAATACAATGTATTTTGGTACATTATTGTCATTAAGTCAATTTTAAAGGTTTAAAATTATGGTATTTTACCCACATACCACCAAATCACTTACCATCTTGACCCATAAGCACAAGAAGTATGTTTGGGGTGATGAACAAGAGGTGTCATTTCAAACCTTGAAGGATAAGTTATGTAATGCACCTGTTTTAGCACTCTCGGATGGACCAGAAGACTTCATGGTATACTATGATGCGTCATGCCAAGGCCTGGGGTACGTGCTGATGCAAAGGGGAAAACTGATTACTTATGCCTCTAGACAGTTGAAGATCCACGAAAAGAATGACACCACCCATGATCTAGAACTAGGTGCAGCGGTATTTGCTCTTAAAATATGGAGACACTACTTGTACAGGACAAAAAGTATCATATACACCGACCCCAAGAGTCTCCAGCATATATTCAATCAGAAAGAACTGAATATGCGTCAACGTCGTTGGATAAAGCTATTCAGCGACTATGACTATGAAATTCGCTACCATCCTGGTAAGGCAAACGAAAGTAAGCCGATTACTAAGTAGAAAAGGAGATAAGTATAAGCCTAGGAGAGTTCGAGCCATGAACATGACCATTCAGTTGCGTATAAAGGGTATGATACTAGCGGCTCATAATGAAGCATCTGAGGTCGTCAATGCACCAGCAGAAATGCTGCGAGGGCTAGACAAATAGATGGAACGTAGGAGTGATGGAGCATTGTATTACATGGATCGAATATGGGTTCCTTGACGAGTTTTGTATACCTGTTAATGTACGAAGCACATATGTTATCTAAATTATAATAAAGTCAAACAAGAATGTTATCGGTCTTAGAAAGTCAAACTAGGTCTTGTATTGTAATAGGCTAGTCAGGTTCAATGGGCTTGGATTGTAATCTAATATTGTTCGTGTTTCAAGCTCAAAGCCCAAGTTTAGCCAAGCCCGGCCCAAGTTAATAAGCCCATACGCCTACTAGAAGGCTTGGGTATAAATAGAACCCTCTCCACACATAGAGAGGGTGTTGGTTACCATTTCATTCACTTGTGTGTGTGTGTGTAATCTTCCACTCTCTACTTTCTCTCTCTAATAAATCTTCCATTTTTCCTTTCTCCTTTTCTAGCTTATTGCTTATTGGTATGGATATTATTGTGGTATGAGTTAAGTTTATGGGATCAATGATAGGAAATCAAGAGCTAACGGGGGTTTATTGTTAATCCGTGTGGTTGTTTTTTGTGGTTGTCAATTGTGTGTGATATTTAGATTATACGATAGCTTATTGGTTACGGCTTATTTGTGTTTTTTTTCTAATCAACTTATTTTTTCTTTAATGATTATTTGATGCAATGTTAACAAAAAAACCATCACTAGTACTTTAATTGTTACTGTTTGAAAATTAAGTGTGACTTTTCTTTTTGTTTGGCTTTAATAGTAACCTGGGGATCATATGGGGTTCCATTTGGTTATTTGGCTCCAAAGAACAAAAAACGTTACCAAGTTTGGTATTGTTTTTTTTAATTTTCTTTTATCTTGCTTCTTTAGTACATCAAAAGAGTCAAAGCCTAAATTTGACAAAGGGTATGGTTATTTTTTGATTTTTATGGCTAATAACATCTTGTTAACAACTGATTATCTTTTTGTGGCTTCATTGGTGTGAGCGCGCGTCGCGAGGTTGTTGGGGGGGGAAGCTTCTTTGTGCTTATTCGTGGTTAAATCGAAGTCGTATTGGATCAAAGCTATAATTTTCTGGTTAAGGGACGCCAGTTTTATTTGTGAAGGATACCGAACTAGTTCAACCTTCTTCATCAACCGAACGAGTTTAAAACTACATCAACCGAACTAGCTGAAGACCCGAACTAGTGCACCGAACTAGAAGACCGAACAAGTGTGTACCGATCTAATCCATCGAACTAGTTTTCTACCGAACTAGTCACTTTCATAGTCTACCGATCTAGTCATTCTTCCTTTAGGAACCGAACTAGTTGATTCCTTAAGGACCCGAACTAATCTTTCTAGCAAAGCACCGATCTAGCAAAGTTTAGAAGGAAACCAAATTTACCAAGACAATACAATCAAAACATATACATTTAAGTTTTTTTTGGTTTTACGGTTTCGTATGACGTTCAACTACGGGACTCAAGACATACACCGTTGTGATCATGACTCATTTCGATCAACGTGGAATATTCGGATTTCATCGACGATAACCGAACAAGTTTAAAAGATCAAAAATTACAATCGGTGCATTTCATATTTTTTTTAAAACGAAAGAGACATATTTTTTTGGAGGGAATTTGCAAATTTATTAACAAGAATTTGAACTTGTCACATGCAGCCCCTGGAGTTCTAGTCAAATTCACATCATGTCCTTTCCTTGTTTATTAACCCTTCATGTTAATACTCCTTTGCACCGTTAGTCCTTTCAAGCTATAATACAACCGTTAGCCCTCCAAAGTGAACCAAATTTTGCCGTTTGCCCTCGTAAGTTCATTTTTGCCAACAAAAGCTCACGTACTTCAAATTCAACAACAATTTTTTATTCACGGTTTTTTCTTGATTTAGTAAAATCCTGTAAAAGTCATTTCTTTTTACGATTTAAATCATAGAAATGTAAAATCCCGTGAACGTTAATTGATAACAACAACACAACAAACACGATACATAACACTAAAACAATCCGAATAAGATTCACTAAAACGTCAAAACGGCTAAAGATTCGGATTACGATGACAAATGATTACGAAGTTGATTTGGTATCCCTTATTTGAGATTGAAGTAGGTTTCACGAAGGCGTCTACTTATTTCATCATCGAGACTTCCTTCTATTTTCTACCCCTTTTCTTTAAACCCAATCTATCGATTGATGACTTGCTTGAACGTATACAACTTTGATTAAGGCTTGGATTATCTTGTTATTTCCTGATGTAAGGAGTTACATTGTAGTGCTCACGGGTTATAGCTATCACTTAAAGGAGTTACATTGTAGTACTCAGTGTCACACGAAGATGTCGATGTGGATAATTTCAAGAGGTGTTGTGCTTCTTATACTTTTTGGACTGGGTATAGAGTACTTATAGATTTAATCTTGCACCGTTCTTCAATCAACAACAGTGCAAGATTAAGTAACAAATTTAGAGGATTCTACTTCATTTTCAAGTTTGGTATATCAGGTTTACTTCACCAAGTGGTCACAACAATAGCTGACAGAATACTTTGTTGGTAAGTTAGCCAGAGAGTTTAAAGGTTGAGATGTAATCAGCAATTCTCATGGGATAATTAAAGCGACAAAAATGTCAATGGTACTTCACAGTCTAAGCAAAATTCTTCAAAGTTCTTCAAAGTTCTTCAATGTCTTTCATAACTTTTCAAGATTGTTGCTTATGACAAGAACTTCTCGAGTATATGGATGTACACGACAATGATGCTTTCGAGAGTTAGCAACCATCATGGGGGAAAATGTGTACATCCGGGACTTAGTTGACTTTGATGTTACCATGTCAACTTCTAGGGCAGAGTAGTGTAGACTACTTTACTAAGTATGGTT
>BQNB010001757.1:113483-130601 GCA_026074375.1 Tanacetum coccineum | reverse complement strand
AACTTAACACACTGGTTTATATTGCTTAGAAATCAAAAGTACAAGTGCAATAACAAGAAGTACAACTGAAAATAAAGGATTTAAAAAAAATCTTAATTGCAACAGTACACGAAGTTAAAAATTACAAAGGAAATTTAAAAACTCTAAAAAAAACTACTCCTCTTTCTTCTGCCTTCTTCTTCTTTTATAATTGAGTCCTTGTGTTAGTTGTGTGAGAGGGGGAAAGCAAACAAATCCTAGCCCTTCAATTTCATCAATAATCAATCTTGGTCGTCGAAATAAGCTTTGGGAGATGTGGGATTGCCAACTTGGCAATCTCACAGCTGGGAAAGTTAGTGGAGGAGGGGGAAGGTGAGTACCCATGGTGGTGGAGAAGAAACGCAGGGTAAAAATGGGCTTGTAATCCCGTGAGTTGTTTTTGGGGGGAAAAAGAAGCGGGAAAAGGAGTTATGTTTATAACAGACCAAGGTTTGTGGGAATGTCAAAGTTGGCCCCTCAAAGTTATATGTTTTATTGCACCCATGGTCCTTGTGGTGTTATAACTTTTGGGGACTTGGCAGAAATAGTCCCCAAAGGTTATAACACCTTTTGCACCACTCGTCCTTTGGTGTACAAGTTAGGAAGGTTGGCAGCTTTGGCCCTTGTGGTATAGCTTTGCCGAATTGGCAGTTTAAGCCCTTGTCTTCATTTTTCTCTTTTCTCTTTTAAAATACAAGTTTAGGGATTTACAATTTCAGTCCCTAAACTTATATTTCTTTGACTTTTGGCCTCGGGGTTGACTTGGGTTGACTTTGACTTTGACCAGTTGACTTTTCTGTTGACTTTTGGCTTTGTCTTTCACAGTCTTTTCATTCCGAGTCCGGTTTTGTCGTTTTGGCTTTGTTTTTCGTCCTTTTCTTAGTTATCCGTTCCTGCACAATACAATTAGCAAAACAAGCGTATATTTGGCATTTTAAGTCCGTTTTTGGTTATTTTAGCTCGTTTTTAAAGGTAAAAGGTATGTGTAATTAAGCACATACCAAAATCCCCCATACTAAGGTATTGCCGTGTCCTCACGCAATGTTATGAAGTAAACATTTACGAAAACTAAGAATCTCAATCTCCCTCGACTAATAACTTTGAAAAGTAGCAAAGTGTTCGTCAAGGGAAACTAAAGAATCAAAAGCTTCGACAAGTCCCGTTTTCACCATTTTTTATTTGTACACTAACTATCCCTAATATTTTTGGATTTTCCTTTTTCTTTTCTCGACTTCCTGTTTGACTTCCTTTATTGGGATCATAGAATGAGAAACGTCCATAGAATAATCTACGGATGTCCTGACGGATAAATTCATCGTCCCCGATTTTTCACTAGTTCCAAACCAAGCAATTAAACAAGATCATTTGTCAATATAAGTCTAAATGCTAAGCCACGCATATGATGAACTGTGTACTTTTGACTCTCATCACATGAATGGTATGATTTAATATGTGTGTACTCATTTCAACGACAACCATAGATCAACTTATTATTCATAGTCGTGATTCATGATGGAATCATGAAATCAAGCAACAACCCATTAGACTTGTAACTTGATTTTAAAGATACGGTTTTTTTTTAAATGTTGACTTTTTGCAACATCTTCATCATCTATAATCTATAAGTTTCTTAAAGCTTGGATTGCGTTGCTTAGTTGAACACCTCACCCAGGCCTCGCTCCCTAGTTGGATATCACAACTCAACGGGACGATGTTGTAGTTAGAAAACCCCCCCCGTTGCTAGCGTAGTGGGAAATCACAACAACACCTTCTCTAATAAGCTAAGATAAGGTGTCTTTGTTTGAAAACCCTCACCTAGACCTCGTTTCCTGGTGTATATCACAAACCACACAAATTCCTTAAAAGTTAAAGATATCTTAGTTTGAAACACCACCTCGTGGTTAGCGGGAGTGGGATATCACGGCCACATCTTTTACTTGCTCTTATAATCCTCAAAAAATGTATGCTTCATTGGCATAGTTTCAATATTCATGCATTTTTGCATTCATACTTCATTCATGCTTCTTTGGCATTTTAACTTTCGAATTATTAAGAACAGAAAAATCTCGCTTTAAAGAATCAAGTTACAAATTTGAAGCTTTTTCTAAAAACATTGATTGACTTAGTTGAATTGAATTGAGTACGTATGATTAGGTGGATTAGAAGCTAATGGGAGAAAAAGCCACAAGTTACTCATATAAGTTTTAGAAGTTTCTGCTCGGCACTTAATTATATTTAACTCTTTCACTTCTTGTTATTCACCTTTATTAATAAATTCGAAGCAATCGATATTCGTGAAAGTTAGCTACAGGGTAAGTTGAGGAACTAGCTAGGGCTCAACACGCCCGATCGAGTCAAAAATTATTCTCATTCTACCCATTAGGAAAGTCAAAACTGTGACAAAACACTTATTTTATTTTTGAAAAAATTTTAAATTTTTTCATTTTTTTTTTGGTATTTTTGCAAAAATTTGGTGGTAAAACGGGATTACGTGATAACAACGACTGCAGGCAAAAATCAAATCGAAGATCCCCCCCATTTATAGAAGCTAAACATCGTCCCCGATATTTCAAAGGGGTACCTACGTAAATCTAAGGCCGTTTATGAAGTGTGCCAAAAGATAAAACGTTAGTCGATTAGATTTGGATACTGGATTCCAAAAATGAAGCTGAGGATGTGAAACTCATGTGGATACTGCGAGCACGAGAAGTCATTCACACTCAGGAATTCTGGGACATACAAACACAAGCACACAAAACATTGGATCAAAATCACGGGTATGAAATGTAAGCCTCCTCACACAAAACCCTTATTAGTACTTACTACGGATAAGCATGGGGTGACCTCTCCACGATGCGCTTGTCTTAGGGTCGCTTTGCTTGGACCCGTCCCCGAATTTATTGGTCCATGGGGATCGTCTGGAGATCCGGGACACCTCGGTTGGTATGTCCCCTCCAAAGTTGTGTTTTATACGATGACCATTTCACTTTATAGTTGGGCCCGGAGTTTTGTGATAAACTCGACGGTGCTATAAGTAATACTTGTACAATGGTGTATGGTCCGGACCAACGGGATTTCAATTTTCCCGAGAAAATCTTCAGTCTAGAGTTGAAGAGGAGAACACGATCTCCATTCGTTGAAAACGGCGGTTTTTTTTCATCTTTGCATATTGATCCTCTTTTGGTTTTCTCTTTCTAGACTAAAGAGTTTTCGTAGGCTTGAATCACGTTGTTTATTTAGTTCATTCAGTTGAACTTTCCTGTGATCACCCGCAGTTTGAACATCAAAATTTGTATGCTTGAGGGCCCAGTAGGCTTTGTGCCGAAAACTCGATCGGTAGAGGCATGCCTTTCCATACACAAAGTTATACGGAGTGAAACCGTGGTGTTTGGTAAGCTGTGCGGAAGGCCATAGAGCATCTTCTAGTTTTCGTCCGACCATGAGGCACGATTTTACTCCCACGGTTCTTCAGAATACGCTTTTAATCCATGATTTGAACACATCGACTTGCCCACTTGTTTGTGGGTGATTGCGGTGGAGAGTCGATGAGTCGATTCGTACTTATAGCTGACCTTTGTAACTGGTCATTGCTTAAGTGTGTTGCGATCACTTATGAATAGCTCGGGAGGCACCAATCGAGGAAAATAAGAGTTTTCAAAAATTTGCAAACAACTCGGGCATTCATGTGTGGGGAGCGCTTTTGCTTCAACATTTTGACAAAGTAGTCCAAAGCCACGAGTATGTACTTGTTCCTCTTGAAGACGGTATGGCCCCATATAAATCAAATGCCCCAGATGTGAATGATTTTGCAAACTTGGAGGTGTTCTTTGGAATCTCATCTGTTGCGTAATTTTTCTTGACGTTGACAAATGTCACAATGGGTGACAAAGTCGTGGGCATCCTTGTAGATGGTGGGCCAATAGAATCCTGAGTCAAAGATCTTTCTTGCTGTGTAATTGGCACCATAGTGTCCCCCAGTGGGTCCACTGTGGCAAGCTTTGAGAATGTCTAAAGCTTCTTGCCCCGAAACACAACGTCTGATCACTTGGTCAGCACAGTTTTTAAACAGAAAGGGGTCGTCCCAGAAGTAATGTTTAACATCTTTGAAGAATTTATTCTTCTGTTGGGACGACATTCCCTTGACAATAAACTTTCCCGCATGGTAGTTTGCAAAATCTGCAAACCATGGGGTACTATCATCTTTAAGAGCAATAGATCCAAGGGTTTTTCGAAGGAATTGCTTTATTTATTCCTTGTTCTCGAACTTATCTTGGTGAGGATTTTCAGTCTTGAAAGATGATCTGCAGCGAGATTTTCTGCCTCCTTTTTGTCTCGCAATTTCAATTTCAAATTCTTGGAGCAAATAGGATCACAGCATGAGTCCTTGACTTAGCATCATTTTTGGCAAAGATATACTTGATGGAGATATGGTCAGTATCAACTATGCTTTGGTCATAACCAAGATTTGACGGAATTTCTCCAATGGCATTACGCTCGGCAAGTAATTCCTTTTTTTTTTTTGTTCGGGTCGTTAGGGGTGTAATGAGTTTGAGCCTCGTTCTTAGTCTGCTAGCATTGTGTATAGGTTGAAAATGCTTTGTTTTTTCTTTGCCGAGGACTGCCCAATTGCGATGTCGCTTAGCATCACTCATTTGTTCAAAGGGCAAGTCCCAGTCGGGAGAGCAATTAAGATTGGAGCCATCAGATCAAATTCCATTTGTGTGTATTTGAAGGGTTTCGATTACTCTCTTCAGAGAAGAAAAATGGAGTCTCTTTTTCAAGCAAGTGAGTCATAGGACGGGCAATTTTTGAGAAGTCCTGAATGAATCGTCGGTAAAAACCGGCGTGCCCAAGGAAACTACGGACACCTTTCACAGTAGTCGGATGAGGGAGCTTGGCTATAACTTCAACTTTAGCACGATCAACCTCAATTCCCGACTTAGAAATTTTGTGTCCGAGAACAATGCCTTCCTTCACATAAACTGGCTCTTCTCCTAGTTAGGGACAATTGGTGTCTTCACACCGTTTCAACATTTTGTCCAAGGGATAGGCACGTAGAGAAAGGGTCCCCGAAGTCCGAAAAGTCATCCATAAATACTTTCCATTCGTTTTTTCAACTTTATCGGGGAAGATTGGCATCATACATCGTTGAACGTGCCAGGAGCATTGCATAGCCCAAAAAGGCATGAGAACGATAGGCGAAAAAGGTTCCGTCTTTTGGGCAAGTAAAGGTTGTCTTTTCTTGATCAATTTGGGTCAATTGGGATCTGAAAATTAACTGAGAAGCCATCGAGGAAACTAGTAGTATTGGTTTCTGCTAGTATTTCGAGATTTGGTCCATGGAAGGGGCATTGGAAGTGATCTTTCTCGGGTGGCGTCATTAAGTCTTTCTAATTTTCATACATACTCCGTCTTCCCGTGACTAATCGTGTAGGAATTAGTCTCATTCCTATCATTCGTGCATGACGGTCATGCCTCCTTTCGTAGGACACAGTGTTACCGGCTTACCAAGGGCTGTCAGTGATGGGGTAAATTCAATCCAGCGTCAAGGAGTTTGTCAACCTCCTTCTGATAACGTCGTGGATTTTTGGGTTTACCCTTCTACTGGACTTTGCACAGATGTTCGTAGTCCTCTTCCATTAGAATTTTTGAGTACAAAATTATGGGTTAACACCCTTTATATCGAAGAGTTTCCAAGCGATGACTCGCTTGTGGGACTTGAGAACCTTGAGAAGAGCTTCCTTTTCCTCATCTTTTAAGTCTTTAGCAATTATGACAGGCAACTTGTCGTCGCCTTCCAAAAATGCGTATTCAAGATGGGGTGCATTCCTTGAGTTCAACCTAGGGAGGTTCATCAATGAAGATTCAACGATTTTAGCTTCATAGAGTTGAGTTCTTTCCTAACTACATGATAAGGTATTGTTCTTGATTTAGGGGAGGGGGGGTGGTGAGTTCACTGTTCAAAATTGCTTCTAGAAAGCATGCCTTGAATAAAGTGGCAATACATACTTGAAATATTTTGGTGACATTAAATTGGTCATGCATTCTTTATAAATCTTTAGGAATAAGATTGGTACTTTTGGTGACATTAAATTGGTCATGCATTCTTTATAAATCTTTGGGATAAGATTGGTACTGTTGGTGACATAAAATGTGTCGTGCATTCTTTATAAATCTTTGGGATTTTTACATGGTATTGTGATGATACAGTGGACAAATACATTCATATTTAAACTAACTTATGAACTCACCAACTTTATGTTGACCGTTTTAAGCATGTTTTTCTTAGGTGATATATACTTGAAGTGCATTGGAGTCTTTACATTCAAGTTTTTCATGGTGATGCAATTATGGGACAAATGTTATATCAATTTCAAGGAAATCAATGAGATTATTTTTCAAACGACACATTTAGAGGTCGTTCTCTTGTATCTAGCGCTGTGTATTATGAAGTAGCACCCCAAGTGGTATTCCGCTGCGTTGTGATTTTTGGGGGTGTTACAACTAGAGGGGAAGAAAATGTCATTATTCCAAAGTTATAACTATAAGGACCTATCTTGCCAAGTTCTAAAGTTAAAGGTTTAATATTTATAAACTTATTATATATAAAGGACTAAACTTGTAAAAGTTTATGAACCAAGGGTATATATTGCCATTTTTGCAAACTTAAAAATATAAATTATAAAAATATATATTAATATTATAAAACCTGATTTTATTAAAACCCAACACTCTAATCGTTATTAATCATCGATCGGTGCATTATAAAACAATTACGTTATATATTTAACGTAATTTATCATCGACTAACTTTTGAAAAAACTTAAAATTTTATCGTGTCACGTTACTAGGGAGCTTCATGTGAGGAGTTTCATTTGGGTATATGTTTTGACGAGTTTGTTGGATTTACGATTTAAAGTGTCCTGGCTCCTCAAACGTTTACTACATCTGAATTATGATGGCCCGAACAGTGATACAATATTTCCATAAATTAATAAATCAAAGTAATACGTTAAACTTCATGAATTTTTGAAAGATAAACCATCACACTAAGACTTGACATATTACCCCAGGTTGCGTGACGAAGCCATTACTTTCACTTGATATACTTTTGCTATCAATCAAATTTCCCTGTTAAGGTGAGTTCATAGCCTCGCATTTTAAATCTTCTAATGTTTTCATAAACCCGCGAGGGGGATACATTGATGAAAATTACAATTTGTTGATTTTGAATACCCGTTGGGGCAACTTCTTGTGATTATTGATTATCTCAAGGTCTCGATGTCATGAGCTTAGGGCAATAATATTGTTTACTATAATAATTGTACTCATTGCAATTATTACACTTATCGGTGTATAACAAGGTAACCCACTATTGAACTTGTATTCAAACTGTTTACCATAAATCTATGAATTTCACTCAACCATTGTGTTGACCTTTTTAGCATGTTTATCTCAGGTATTTGAGCAACTTATGGCACGGAGTGGCATGGACTTAAAGATGGCTAAACTGTTATCATTCAAACTTTATGTTTTCATGTAGATTTTGGGACCTCTATTTGTAAAAACTCTGATGAAATAATGAATGATAACTTATCTTTTAAAAACGTCTATTTTGAGTCGTTTTCTATGATTATGACTGTTGTACTATGAAATAATACCCCAGATTAGCTTCCGCTGCTATATGTCAAAAATGGGGGTGTTATAGATTGGTATCAAGAGCCAAGGTTATAGAGAACAAGGTTGAAACCTTAACTATAACTACTTTTCTTTTTCCATCCAAGAAAGTCCTCCGTGCCACTACATCTCCCGAATAGTATGTAAAGTACATAACTATTATACTATTATATAAATAACTTATGTTATTTACCACTGGGTTGTTAACAGAGCGATGTCTTCTCCCAGCCACCCTACTTCCAATATTGAGGATGCTTTTTCCTCTAACTTTCCTGACTATATCCCGGCTTCCCCGGACTATGTCCCAGCTTCACCAGGAAAAACTTATTCTAGCTCTTCAAATAACTTATTTGGTTTAGTTCCAATAGCTTTACCAACTCTTTCACTTTTTCATGATGACCCCTATATGAAGGTCATGCATGCATACTATGCTAAAGAATCACCTATTCCACCGCCAACTATTGTGCCTCCATCTTCAATGCTATCTCCAATGTTTAATCCTCAAGAATTATTTCTTCTTGGAGAATTATTGCCACTTAAGAAACGAGATCGTGACCGATCATCCTCCTCTACTTCTGCCCTACCTCAAGAATTTGAGATAGAAGAAAGCTCTCATAAGACAAGTCTGGAATGTCACAAGGAGCAAATTAAGGAAATTTTGAATCACCTAGATAAACTCTCTCTCGTCCGCATTGAGCACATAGAAGACAAAATAGAAGGTCTCGAAAATGGTCGGGCGATCATACAACAAGATTTTGACAATCTGGAAGCTGAACTCCGAGAGTCTCGTACTCAAATTGATAAACTTCAAAGAAAGCAAATGGGAAATAACAACAAGATTGCTCTCGCTTGCTTCAGGATTGCTAATCTAGAACAAATTATCGAGGAGATCTAGGTTCGTCACCAAGCCGATAAGGAAAGTCTTCTAAATGCAATCTATGAACACAAGAACAGCCAGGAAGGACCATCGGACCACTAGATTAAATACTAGTTATAGCTTTTGTTAGAACCTAGCCATGAGATGTGTGGTATAAATAACAACACTTGTCAATTTTTAACTACGTACAGTACAAAGGCAAGTCGTTCATGATATAATATAATGGTGATCCCGTTTTATATTCATCATGTGTCCTATATTACATCTCTGTCTTCATCATTATGAATCATACTGTGACTTCTAATAAATCAGATGCTTGTTAGAATCCATATCAAATAAGTATCTATGATCTCAATATCACTATTGTTAAAAAATGCTTAAAGTTCAAAAATAAGCATTGCATTTTAAGACTTGTGATATCATTCTTATTACGTGTCGTCTTATGTTGATAGAATGCCTCCCAAAAGGACATCAACATCTGAAGCGCCAGCTATGACTCAGGCTGCCATCAAGAAACTAGTTGCTGATAGTGTTTTCGCAGCTCTGGAAGCACAAGTCGCTAACATGGCAAATACTGATAATACCACCATATCAAGAGAAGCTCCTGTAGCAAGACAGTGTAGCTACAAAGAGTTCATGAGCTACCAACCTATCAACTTCAAAGGTTCAGAAGGAGCTGTTGGACTTATCCGCTGGTTTGAGCGAACTGAATCAGTGTTTTCCCGTAGCAACTGTACCGAAGACTGCAAGGTGAAGTTTGCTACTGGTACTTTAACTGAAGAAGCTCTATCCTGGTGGAATTCTTTTGCCCAACCTATTAGGATAGAAGAAGCTTACAAGATTACCTAGGTTGAATTCAAGAAGCTTTTGATAAAGAAGTACTGTCCCCGAACTGAGGTCCAGAAGATGGAAGATGAATTTTACCATCTGACTGTGAAGGGGAATGATCTCAAGACATATGTGAGAAGATTCCAGGAATTGGCAACCTTGTGTCCCACTATGGTGCCAGATTCTGAGAAAATGATGGAAGTTTTCATCAGGGGATTGCCTCAAAGTATTGAAGGGAATGTTACCGCCTCTAAACCTCAAACTCTAGAGGAAGCCATTAACATAGCCCAGAGGCTAATGGATCAGGTAACAAAGCACACTCCGGTGC
Source organism: Tanacetum coccineum (assembly GCA_026074375.1). Taxonomy (NCBI): domain Eukaryota; kingdom Viridiplantae; phylum Streptophyta; class Magnoliopsida; order Asterales; family Asteraceae; genus Tanacetum; species Tanacetum coccineum. The sequence goes on along the minus strand of BQNB010001757.1, from coordinate 120,873 downwards.
AAGTATCAAGTGATCACAAACGAAAGTTTGACGACAGAAGAACTTTCAACAACAACAACTACCGTAACACTAACACCAACAACCACTACAATAATCACCAACCACAACAGAACAGAAAACAGGAAACCTTCAGGTCTTACGCTGTCACTCCAACTGAAAACAATGGGTATATTGGAAATCGTCCCTTGTGTAAGAAATGCACTCTGCATCACACAGGACCTTGCACTGTTAAGTGTAATACTTGCAACAAGGTGGGCCATCTGACCAAGAACTGCAGAAACAAAGGGCCAGCTACTAGAAGTAATCTGCTACCAGTGATAGTTACTTGTCATGCCTGTGGAGAGAAAGGGCATTATGCAAATCAGTGCCGAAAGACCACCAACAACAATGCCCAGGGAAGAGCCTACATGTTGAGGGATAGGAATGCTTACCAAGACCCGAACGTAGTCACGGGTATGTTCCTTCTAAACCAACATCTAGCTAGAGTATTATTTGATTCTAGAGCGATAAAACGCTTACGTTCCATATCTCTTGCCTCTATGCTAAATATTTCACCCATTACAATAGATACCTTTTACAATATCGAAATGGCTGACAGAAACTTAGTCAGCACAAACACCGTTATTCAGGGTACAACTCTGACCTTGTTAAACCAACCTTTCGAAATTGATCTTATGCCAATCAAACTCGGTAGTTTTGACGTCGTCATTGGTATGGATTGGTTATCCAAGTATCATGCTAGAATTATTATGACAGAGGGTTTCATTACACTCCTAATCAAGGTGAACTTTGATAATCTGAGGTGACCAAGAGTAAACCCGACTAAATCTCATATCCTGTATAAAAACCGAAAGATATATATCCCGAGGTTGTCAAGTTTTCGTAATCCAAGTAATGGAAAAGAATTCAGACGAGAAAAGACTAGAAGATATCCAAGTAGTCAGAGAATTCCCAAAAGTTTTTCTTGAAGATCTACCCGACCTTCCTCTCATTCGCCAAAGTAGATTCCCAAATCGATCTAATTCCAAGAGCAAACCTGTAGCCGAAGCACCTTTATTAGATTAGCTCCCTTCAAAATTCAGGGAACTATCTAACCAACTTCAAGAGTTATTAGATCAAGGTTTTATCCGATCAAGTACTTCACCTTGGGGAGCTCCTGTCTTATTTATTAAAAAGAAAGACGGATCTTTTAGGATGTGTATCGATTACCGAGAGTTAAATAAACTTACTGTAAAGAATCGTTACCCATTACCCAGGATTGATGAATTATTTGACCAACTTTAAGGTTCGTGTGTCTACTCGAAGATTGACTTAAGATTAGGCTATCATCAACTAAGAGTCAGGGATGAATATATTCCTAATACTGCTTTCAAAACAAGATACAGACACTAAGAATTTCAAGTGATGCCATTTGGTTTAACTAATGCACCTGCTGTATTCATGGATCTCATGAATCGAGTGTGTAAACCATATTGGATAAATTTGTGATAGTGTTCATCGATGATATTCTCATATACTCTCGTAACAAAGAAGAGCACGCAAATCATCGAAGAATAATCATAGAATTACTCAAGAAAGAAAAGTTGTATGCCAAGTTCTCCAAATGTGATTTCTGGATTCGTATCGTGCAATTTCTTGGACACTTAATTGATAGTCAAGGACTTCATGCTGACCCCGCCAAGATTGAAGCAGTTAAGAATTAGGCATCTCTTACTACACCCACAGAAATACATTAATTCTTAGGACTTACAGGCTATTATCGGAGATTTATCAAAGATTTCTCAAAGATTGCAAAGTCTTTGACTGAATTAACCCAAAAAAACAAGAAATATATCTGGGGTGAAGATCAAGAGTCGGCTTTCCAACTGCTAAAACAAAAACTTTGTGAAGCTCTAATCTTATCATTACAAGAAGGAAACTACGATTTTGTTGTTTACTGTGATGCATCCCATCAAGGTCTGGGAGCGGTGTTAATGCAGAGAGAGAAAGTTATTGCATATGCATCCCATTTACAAATAGATTCGGGACCAACAATGGGGTGTTATTAATGAGTACAATAGTCATACATTATATAGAACGACTCGAAAAGAGACGTTATTAACATGTTCCATTCCAAAATGTAAAGATCAGAGTGCAAACGTTGTCCCAACATAAAGACAATTTTATAGAACAAGTTTGAAACGTCAAACAACCGTAAAAACATTGTTTTGAGGAATGGAAAATAAGTGATTTAGCAAAATCAGTTTTTAAGCGCAACTTCATCCTCGTTCCAAGCTCCAAGTCCTTAGCTTTGATTACCTGAGATAAACATGCTAAAAAGTCAACAATAATGTTGAGTGAATCCATAGGTTTATAAGAGTAAACATTAGAACACAAATATTTTAAATCATCAAAAAACTTGTGGCGCAAACAAGTTTTATATATAATTGCATTGAGCTCGTGACACCGAAACCTTTGACGAGATACTATAAAGTTTGCCCCATTAGGTTAGGTACTATTGCTATATACCTATTTCATCTCAAATAATATATCCGTTATAGTGGGTGTTCCAAAAGGATTCATACCCCGGACGGGGAGTCACCCCATAGGCCTATTTATTACCATAGCGTCTACCCATCACAGGTAGTTAACGGTTCACGATATTAGGGTCTTTAGCAATAGGTACTCAAGCATTAAGCATACAATTCGGGTCCAGCATACCGAAAACAATTTGTGTTCAATTTAGTAAAACAAGCATGTATCCCCCTCGCGGGTTTTTAATAAAACATTTAAAGTAGTAAAGGCGAGGCTATGAACTCACCGTATGTAGATGATCGAATGAGAAACCAAGTATGAGAAGATGACTCCAAAGATTAGTCGAGACCTATAAAGCAAGTCGCGACTTAGAATGATATATGATATCATTATAATAGAATAGTTATACAATACTAGTTAAAGAATCCGAAACATGAACAATATTGCACCAAGACTAAACCAAAGTATTTTTAGTTTTCAAATAGGTGTATGACCTGCACTTAACCCCAAATAAGTGTCTACTAAGTATCGCTTAGCCATTCTTAATCTTTACTAAATGGTCACACTTTTAATTCACAAGAAAAGGCGTAAAACTTACATTGCAGAAGTTTTAGTCACTTTTCACCAGGACTATATCTCTACAATCCATAAAAGATATGAAGGTAAGGTTTTCACCCCTGGAAATATACATGAGTCTAGTTTTCAAAACATTAAGCCAATCATTCTAATCATTTACCAATCCATGGGAAATAAGTTTTTACTAACAGAAGGTCAAAACAGAATATTAACTGAATTTCTTACTTTCACCGTTTTGGCCATAAATCCTAAACTAAAATAGCAATGAAGTTGATTCCAATTGGAGGGATTAGAACTGATGTCCTGGTATCTAACCAAGCTTTATAACCTTAACCTACTGTACAATAACCTAGAGCGATTCATGTTTTCTAACAGAATGTCCAGAATTGGTTCACAACCGTAAAACGGCCATAACTTTCTCATACGAAATCGATACAAGAGTATCCAACTCGCACATTGAAGCTTAAGACTTCCTCTATCCAAATATGAAATTTTCTCAGTAGCTATAGACCAAAAATTTGGAGAACAAGCTCCGTTTACCTGCTGTCCCAAAACAGTCCGTAAAATCCACCTCTAAATCAATCAATAACACATCCAAATCCTCAATTGAGCCATCACAAGGCCAAAATACTTCCATGCAATCTATCCCATAATCATTATACTTCACTTACAATAATTTACCAAGATCAATTATAAAAAATACTTGCATGATCAATAAAATCCAAGATCAAGAACATGCACTTATTAGAAAATCAAAACATTAAAAAGGGGTTTTAGGAAAATACTTACCACACAAAAATGAGAGAAGGGATTGATCAAACACAACACCTATGTGGTGTTGTTGGCTGCCGAAATCACCAAGGCCAAACAAAAGAAAACCTTAACTTTTTCCTATCCCAATCTTGCTCAAAATTACTTGTTATCAAACCCTAACAATCTTGTAGCCTCCAACAAGTAAAAACCCTAAAAATCTTCAAGATCCTCAAAAATTACTACTTCTCAAACACATGCATGATTGATTTTTATAAATGAGGGATAATTAGGGTTTGGTTTATATATGTTTTAGGGTAATAAGGAAGGGTTTTTATGGAGATTTGATGATGATAAGGGTGGAGTTGGTGTTGCTGTTGTCGAACCAGGAAGAAGGAGAGGGGGAAGACCGATGGTTTTTCTCTCCTCCCTTTTTTTAACCGTTGTTATGTTTGTGTGAGAGTTTGGTTTCGGCTTATAAAGAAAAGGAAAAGGGATGGGCTTGGGTTTTTTTTACTAACCGGCATATATAAAAAATATAGGAGAGTGGGCTTTGTAAAATAAATTTTGTAAGGGTGTGTGTATGTGGGTTGTTTGGGCCGGCGTGGGAAGGAGAGAAGGGGGAGGGGATTGGGCTAATTGTTGATAATAAACTTGACTTATACTAGTTTAGTCTCGGGCCCAATTACTAATTCTAATCCGATACTTTCTCCTAAATCGTGGTTTTCGTCTCGGGTGCAATTTAAAATACAAGAAAAATAAATATTATAAAATAAAAATAATTAGGCACTCAAAGCCCTAATACGGAGTCGTTGGTTTCTCGATCGTTAAAAATGGATAAATTTTTAAATCATAGCGCTTTTTACTTAAAATCAACGATTTTTATATAAAACGACGAAGTAGTGAAAAGTAAAATTTTAGAAATTTAGAAAATTAAATATAAATTGAAAATTAATAGTGACCTTAAATAGGGGGTTTTACAGTTATTGCATATGCATCCCGACAACTTAAGCCTAATGAAGAAAACTATACTACTCATGATCTCGAATTAGGAGCAGTAGTGCCCGCTCTTAAAATTTGGAGACACTATATGTATGGCACCAAATGTACTATGTTCACTGATCATAAAAGTCTTCAGCATATCCTTGATCAGAAAGAGTTGAACATAAGACAAAGTTGTTGGCTAGAATTGCTTGTAGATTATGATTGTGAAATTCGCTACCATCCTGGAAAGGCAAATGTCGTAGCAGATGCCTTAAGCCGGAAGGAACGAATCAAACCACTCCGATTTAGATCATTAGTTATGACCATTCATCCAAACTTACCCTTACAAATTCTCAAAGCTCAAACTGAAGCACTCAAAGAAGAAAACATCAAGGCTGAAAACTTACGAGGAATGGACAAATCATTTGAAATACGTTTTGATGGAACCCGATGTATCAAGAATCGAAGTTGGTTACCATTCTTTGGTAATTTGAGAGACTTGATCATGCATGAGTCTCATAAATCGAAGTATTCCATTCACCCAGGTTCTGACAAAAATGTATCAGGACCTAAAGAACTCATTGGATTGCCTAACATGAAGCAATCAAATTTCCAAAAATTGATATGTTGGCAAATGTTTGACATGTTCTAGAGTTAAGGCAGAATGTCAGAAGCCATCCGGCTTACTGGTTCAACCAGAGATTCCTATGTGGAAGTGGGAAAGAATAACGATGGATTTCGTTACAAAACTTCCCAAAACATCAAGCGGACATGACACAATCTGGGTCATTGTCGATCGCCTTACCAAATCCGCACATTTCATCCCTACCCGAGAGACAGATAGTATGGAAACCCTTACAAGGTTGTACATCAAAGAAATAGTCTCCCGGCATGGCGTGCCAATATCCATCATCTCGGATCGTGACAGTCATTTCACATCCAGATTCTGGCAATCATTACAAAGTGCTTTAGGTACTCAATTAGACATGAGTACGGCATATCATCCCGAAACTGATGGGCAAAGTGAAAGGACCATCCAAACACTTAAAGACATGCTTCGAGCCTGTGTTATAGATTTTGGAAAAGGATGGGAAAAACACTTACCATTAGTAGAATTTTATTACAATAAAAAAGCAGCACCATTCGAGGCACTTTATGGTCGAAAGTGCAGATCACCTGTTTGTTGGGCCGAAGTTGGAGATGTTCAACTCACGGGACCAGAAATAATCCATGAAACCACTGAAAAGATAGTTCGACAATGCTTGCAAGCTACAATAGACAGCAGAGAAGTTATGCCAATATAAGACGAAAGCCATTAGAATTTCAAGTTGGAGATCATGTTATGTTAAAAGTGTCACCTCGTAAAGGTGTCATCCGATTTGGAAAATGAGGAAAGCTTAACCCTCAGTACATTGGACCTTTCAAAATCCTTGAACGGATTAGCCCAGTGGCATATAAACTTGAACTTCCTGAAGAGCTCAGTAATATCCACAGTACTTTCCACGTTTCTAATCTAAAGAAATGCTTATCTGACGAATCCCTTATCATTCCAATGAAAGAGCTTCGACTCGATGACAAACTCAACTTTATAGAAGAACTAGTGGAGATCATGGATCAAGAAGTCAAGCAACTGAAGCAAAGTCGCATTCCTATAGTCAAAGTAAGATGGAACTCTAAAAGAGGACTAGAATTTACATGGGAACGTGAAGATAATATTCGTGCCAAGTATCCATACTTGTTTTCAAACATCACTCTGGCATCCAACTAAATCTTGGGACGAGATTTCTTTTAAGGGAGGGAGACTATAACAACCCATAATTTTCATCAATGTACTTATCCATCTATTAAATTAGATGCACTATAATATCCATCTATTATATATATACCACCTTTATACAGGGAAATTTTTGCTTTATCTCATTATGCAACGTAACTTACATCTCTAAAGTAAATGAGCTCATGCAACATCTACCAATGCCATCTCTATCTATGTTTATATCATGTAAACATCCTAATATGTCAAGTCTATATCTTAATATCATTTTTACCAAGTACATTATCCATTTAACATACTTTTCAAAATGTTATATCAAAACAAGCATTAAACGTTAACGTTTACATCAAAACCCTAATTATATGTAATGTATACATATAAAAGGAATGTGTAAGCCTTCAAGCATGTGTACAAATGTACAATGCATAACATTTGATTATCTTTTCCCTCCTAAATCAAGTTACAACTTTCTAAAGCCCAATATATAAGTCAATAATGCAAGAAAACCAAACTAGGTTATTTTACCTCCAAATTTATTCTAGTTTCTTACCACCACTTTAGCATAAGGTACAAGCACTTAATTCATGACTCTTAAACCCTAAACCTAAACCCTAAGTCATTCTAAAATCCTAATCTAAAACCCTAAACCCTAAATGAAACAAACACCTCCTTGTCACCCTTTGCTAAGCCACAGCCACAACGCAACCCCCCACATCTCTTAGCTATTTTTCTAGCTCACCTTACGCACCCTCCTAGCTTCCCATAGTTATAACTTTATAATCTTGACACCTT
>BQNB010001757.1:95000-113455 GCA_026074375.1 Tanacetum coccineum | reverse complement strand
GAACCTGGTTTTGAGCTTATAGCTTAGAAACGGGTCAAAATGGGGACTTTTAGCTTCGTACGCCTAGAATAACAACTCCGGGGCTTCAAGACTTGGTTTCTTCACTTCTTTTCTGCTCTTGGGACTTCTTAGGACTTCTATTGATGTTCTTGATCAGGCCTTGGACTCCATTGATGATTAGAAAGAAAGATTGAAGGTGTGATTTAAAATGAAAGGGTTTACACCCTTTATATAGGGTTCGAACCCCTTAGGGCCCAAGGAAACTTCATGGTTAAGTTTAGGACACATATGTTATGACTAGGAGAGGCTAGTGATGATATGGAGAAGCTAGGAGATGATAAAGGGAAGCTATGGAAGTAGGATTGCAATGTGGAAGGTATTAGGGGTGTTTGTGTGGCCGTGGCATATATGGAGGAAAAGAGAGATCATGTGGCCAATTTTATGACCAAGTAATGCATTAAGGTGCTTGTAAGATACTTTTAAATGAAGTAGCATGGTCATGGAGGTGCTTGTGTGCTTGGTTGCATTAAAAACGGGTAGAAAATGAAGAAAAAGGGTGGCGGGTTCATGACTAGCTCGAGTTAGGGTTTTTTGTTTAAATTTCGTGTACATTGGAGTAATAAGGATGGATTATGAAATGTAATGTTGTATTTAAGTGTTTATAACTTAATTTGATTAATGGTTTAAGTTAATAATGGGTAAAAACAAAGAAATGGGTCATGCTTTAGAAACTAGCTCGGATTTAGGGTTTAGGGTTTCGTTTTAGGTTTTAATTTTTTTTAAATATGTATGAGAGCTTATGAGTAGAGTAATTAGGGTTTAAATGTTGTATATTAAGTGTAGTAGCTTGTACAAAAGTGGTGGTGAAGAAACTAGAATGAAAACGGAAGTATAACGGCTATTTTGGATGTCATGCTTAATGACTTGTACATTGTGCTTTTAAGGATTTGTACATTGACTTGGAGTGATTTTATATTTCAAATGAGATGTTATATTACTTGTACATGTTCTTTGATTGTTTGTACATTGATTTTATATGTATACATTACGTATAGTTAGGGTTTAAAGGTAAACGTTTAACGTTTAAAGCCTGTTTTGATATAACGTTGCAAATGGTACATTATATGAGTAATGTAATTTGTAAAAATGATTTTAAGATATTGACTTGACATATTAGGATGTTTATATGATATAAACATAGATATAGATGGCATATGTGGTTGTGTGAGCTCGTTTACTTTAGAAATGTAAACTATGATACGTAATGGAATGGAATGAAACGAAAATTTTATTCCCGTGAAAAAGTAGTACTTAACATAGTAAGTAGATATTACATTGATGAAATACTAGAAAATTATGGGTTGTTATAATATGAAACCGAGAACAGGTTCTGTTCCTTGCAGATGCGGCCTGTCCCTGGTCACGAGGCGTGGTTAGGACGTGATCCCATGCTGATGTATGTTGAAATTGGTCTTGGGCCACTTTTGACCCTTTTGGGTTATTGAGTCCGGACCCGGGGTCCGGGTGACTACTATACGTCATCATGTCCCCCCAGTCTAGTATTTTTTCTTCCTCGTGGGAAATGGTACTAGACTTATATAATGTTTTCTTTTATGTTGCGACGTGCGTCTCCGGGACGTGAACCTGGTTGTGCTTTTTGTGGGTTGGTAGCCTTGAGCCTCGTGTTTGTTTCTTAACCACGTGTTTTCTGACTAATGTAACGTTTAATCAGACGACGATTCCATCATGACCGTTCATTTCCTTTGATATGGACCATTCAATGCGAGGTGTGGACACGTGTCTTCATCTTGTATTTTTAGGTTAAACCGTTTGAGAGTGGGTATAAATACCTCTCTTGGGTTTTCACTATGCGTTTTTTACTGCGTTTTTCTTTCTCTTTTTCATTTTCGAGTTTTCGACCATCTTTCTGCTTAATCTACTTCTTTGTCTTCCTCCGCTCCTAGTTCCAGGTTAGGTTTTTATCTCCCATTTGATATCTTCTTTTAGTTCCCTAAGGTAGTTGCAAATACTATCGATGACGTGACATCGGTTTTAACTCAAAGAGAGTTGGACCTTTTTTGTTCTACGTACTATATTCCGGCCGATTTGCATCCGGAATTGCCTGGCCGTGATGACACGATTCAAAATAGCCCATAGGGTAAGATAGGTATTGCTTAGTCGTATAACGACTAGTCGAGTAATAGTATATATAAGTATCCCGTATAGATATAAAGATTACTTGAGGACAAGTAATAGTTAATCTTCCGGATGTCATGTCCCAACGAGAGATGAATTTGAAATCCACGAAAGCATTTTGTTTGATGCTTGATTGACAAATATTTTGGTTTTTGATTTTTAAAACTACGAATATGATAATAATAAACTAGATTATACTAAATAACAATAAGCTAAGCAAATAAACGAAGAGAAATATATATAAAAAGATATGCTTGCTAAGCGAAATGTTTAGATCCTTAAGTGTGAGTTAAATATATAATTAAGCCCTTATCGATGAATCTATCTTTCAAACAAATTATCTTCTCACAACGTTGGTTTTTATTGAAAATAATTTTTAATCAAGATATCGATTACTAAATTAATGCCTAATTATTCTTACGGCTTTTGCCCGCTCGAATAACCAAAACACTAATCTAAGTAATCCGAGAATCACTAATCAATATTTTCACTTTTATAATCACACTTAATTCACTAAACAATTTATCACTTAACAAGCATATATAAAATCTACTCACTAAGCATACTAATCAACAAATATGCAAACATAATCATTTTAAGCTAAATAAATCTAAACTACTACAATTGAAAAGAGAAAGAGGATAGAACCGAATAATGAACCGAACCGGATATAAAACCACCCGATCTAATAAACTTATTTAAAATCTAAAGCTTAAATCTTGATTAATATCTAAATAACTAATTAGCTAGTTAAGGTATTAACTTTATTCACTAATTAGCCAGATAAATACTTAAAAAGCTTAAAACTTTATCTAAGAAATAAGCTTAAAAGACCCTTAAGCTCCACGCCAAAGAGGTAGAATGATTTTTCATCAACAATAAGACAACAAAAGGTTAGGACAAATAAGCTATAAGCTAAAAGCTTTAAATCAAAAATATTAAGTATTTGAAAATAAAAAAGCTAAAAGCTAATAGATCTACTAATAAGCTATTTTAAAACATTGATAAAAACTAGATCTATATTAAAAATGAAACTAAAACAAAGCTAATAAGCTAATAAGCTAGAGGAAAAATAAAACAACCAAAACTTTATATCCAATTTTAGAAAACTAAAAACTAAGAAATAAGCTCTCGAAAATAAAGGTGCTCAAAACTTAATGAATAAGCCGAGTAGAAGACTCATGACACCCTTTGTAGCATTCGAATCGAGCTAAGATAAGAAGATAAGCAAAACGGAATGAGCAACAAGGAAAATAGAAAAGAAATCGAAATAAGCCAAAGCTTATTTGATGATATGAGCTTAGATCTAAATCGAATAAGCTATATGATAGCTTATTCGATAAGCTTTTAGAAATAGGCTATAAGAAAAACTTATTTAGGAAAATAAGCCAATAAGAAAAGTAAAAAAAGAAAAGAGAATAAGACAAGAAAAATAAGCTAACCAACTTTTGAATTAAACATCTTTATAAATAAGCCAAAGAGATCTTTTACAATAAGCTAGAAACTAATAAGCTTGAAGAGCTTTTACATCAAAAACTAAAATAAGCTATTAAAATTTGAGAATAAACTACATCTAAAACTACACTACACCTAATTCTACACCTACTACTCTCTAAAATGAGTTGTTGAGCTCGTTTATAAAGGCCCAAGTGGGGTGGAGGGGCAATTTTGTCCTTTCAAGTCTTCGTCTAATCATAGTTCCAAGTCTAGGGGTATTTTAGTCATTTCGTCACTCCCACCAACTTACTTTATTGCCAATGATTGCTTCGGTTTGCGTTCCTCGTACGCCAGTGTTTTACAGCTGGATCCACCAATCACTGCTCGCCACGTGTGATTCCAGAAGCCTCTATACGTGAGCCAATGATTGGCTCGAGATCCCAAACCTCGTACACCAATGATTGTTCTTCCACGATGATGCATCTGCACTCCTGAAATCCGAACCTCATACCTAGGATCGGGAACCTTGTACTGAACACTATCATACCTCGGACCTGCCAATCTGCAAAGCAAATAATTAGCTCTGCCTACGTATCACAACCTGAGTGGTGCCACATGGCTTGTGGGCCCATGCCACGATCAGCATGTGGGTCCCATTGTCATGCCTAATTGTGGCAGTTTGCGGTTTCGGAAACCAACCCTAACCCAACTCAGTTTACCAACTGAGCTAGGTATAACTTCAATTATAATATACGAAATCAAATATTTAACCCTTGTTTAATTTGGACCAGGTCATTTTAATAAGAAAGGTTCAAAATGGGCATGTAGGGTTCAAATAAGAAAGGTTCACGAGGCAAGTAAGGTACCGATAGCCTTGTAATTTTATGCTCTTTCTAATTGAGTGATCGTGGGATTTTTATGAGTTTGTTTGAATCTCGATAAACATGAAAATGTCATCGAAAGTCACCCGAAAATTACCGTTTTTGCTTCGTTTTTAATCCTTTGTACCTGCAAGACATAATAACACAATACAAACATATTTTCAACATAATTATCCATATTTTAGTGTTATTAGTCCATTTAATAGCATTTTCCTAGGTATAAATAATGTGTGTTTAAGCACACATCAGGTGTCTACACTCGGTTCTTAGAATTTGCAAATTTTCGTATTCCATTGTCCAAGTTCCTTCTCTATGTTTTGCAATATTATCAAATTAACTTTTCTCAATTGTTCGTTCTTGCTGCTGCAAAGATTAGTCATTTTTTGTTCTACGTATAATATACCAGCCGATTTGCATCCGGAATTGCCTGACCGTGATGACACAATTCAAAATAGCCCAGAGGGCAAGATAGGTATCTACACTCGGTTCATAGAATTTGCGAACTTCCGTATTCCATTTTCCAAGTTCCTTCTCTGTGTTTTGCAATATTATCAAATTAACTTTTCTCAATTGTCCGTTCTTGCTGCTGCAAAGATTAGTCATTTTGAGATCATGTGTGGTGTTCTTGGCCATCAGCCTTCCTTGGGCACGTTTCGTAGATTTTATTATTGTCGCTATTTCTTTATAGCAACTGGTGGTTGTCTTTTTCTAACGCGGTTCGTTTTCCTTGTGCGTTTGTCAAAGTCACCTTGATTCTCTAAAAATGTAGATATGATCATTTATTCATGGTGTTGACAAGTCGGTGTGATCCAATTTTCGTTCTGTGTTATTATAACGACGTATCTATGTCAAGGAAGAATCCCGTTCCATCTAAATACAATCGCGCGGATCTTCCATTATGGTGATATAAGGCTTAATGATAACCATACTCTGATTAGGAAATATTCAGAGACCTTCTTATGTTTTGTTGGCTTAAGCCGTTCTTTTGTTGATATGGATGTTCGTCCCACCCTTTTAGGCCATGATAAGAGCGGTGGGTGTTGATTTTTATATATGTATTCCTTTCTTTTCCCTCTTTTTTACTTACTGATTGTGTCTATTTTGCAAATATGGGTTTGCTTGATTTTGTAAAGTCTGCTGGTCAGTTTAAAGTTAAAACCAGAGAAAGGACTCTTGTTGATGGTGAAGTTGCTTTGTTGACAGAGACTGCGGGCTCGTTGTTCCTACTTCAGATGATGGTCGGTTCACTCTTCCCTGTTAGCCATACATATTGCGGATTGAGATTAGGAGAATTTGGCATAATAGTATCAGAGGAATATTTGCTTTTAGATCGTTTTGACGCCCCCATGAAGAAAGCTAGGACGAGGGGTGTGCGTATTAATGAACCTGTTTCCACTACCACTGGGAAATCTCCTGCTGTCATTAGGAAAAAGCTCATTTACATAGTAGCGGTCAGGCACAATTGATTCAGGGGGCGTTGATTCTCCCATTGCTGAGGAATTTGTGTCTTCTTTTGTTACTCCTACTTCAGAGCATGATTATGAAGATGAGTCCATTTCTACTCATGATAATAATGTAAGAACATGTCCTCTGTCTGACCAATATTTCAATTTGAGTTCAAGCTCTGCGGATACTGATATTCTTACTTTTCCTAAGGTTGCTCCTCCTATTCCTTCTTTGCATGCTGATGCTAATATTGCCGGCCTTGTTCAGTCACGGAGACGGGGATTCGTCTCTGCGTTAGACTGGGGTGGGGGTACCGTCCCGTCCTTGGGAACGAGACTTCGGGAAGTCATTTTGCCGCTCTGGATCATGGGTGGGGGGGTACTCTGCCTATTGATTGATTTCTATGATTATCTGGCTATTGCATTCTGTTAGTGCTCATAATATTTATGTTTCCTAACTAGGTGTAACCAATTATGCTCAACATGGATGACCCTATCTTGTGTAGGAACTAGTTGATCATTTGCCCTCCTCCTGGTTGGGCTTTCTCTTCGTAACCATCATGACTATATATTTTCTTATCTTTTGAATGTAACTTGCTCAGCATGCTTGTATGTGGTCGGTCTGAACTTCGTTTGGGACTGAAAATGAGATTATTGTAAGGGAGAAATTTGAGCAGAAGTTTTTGAAGAGTTCCGAGGCTGTTCAGCAGAGAGATGCTAAAATTGTTGTTTTGAAAACTAAGTTGGAAAAGGCTGAGAATGAGGCTGTTGGTGTGGTTAAGCTTCGCGGCCGAGTGTCCGAGTTGGAGGCTACTGTCGCTGCTAAGGCTGAGGAGTTAGCCGGTCTTAGTTTTTAAAATGCGAAGTTGTCGGGACAAGTATCTGGTTTGGAATATGTCCGTGATGGTCTGAAGGGGAAGGTTATGGAACTTGAGTCTGAGTGTGAACGCTTGCGGGGCCAAGTTGAAGGTGAGGCTAAGTTGAAAGAGCGATTTGTGGCAATGCAGGATGCTAAGGTTCAACGTCTTGTAGATCGTGGTTCGGCTTTGGATGCCCGTCTTTCTGAGCTTAGTTACCAGGTAGACTCTAAGATTTATTCGCATATGCTTACCGCGGTGGCCGGGCGTAGGTGGATTATTGGTCATGGCTTGCGGTTGGCATTTATGAAGTGTTGCCAGTCTTTGGACTACCAGACTGCTCTTGAAAAGGTTATTTCTTTGGTTATTGACTGAGGCATTCAGCAATAGGGGTATAAGAAGCGGGGAGGTTAAGCATGGTAAGCTGGTAGGGAGGTTGAGTAGCTTTAGTGGTAGCTGGATACTGATGTACTCGGGGTTACGTCACCGGTATGAGAAGCAGTTGGGGAAAGGAGAATATCTCACTTCTTTCTTGATCGCTTAGAGTCATACGACGATGTCCTCTTGGCGTCGTGTTTATGGCTTCTCCTTTAGATGAAGGTTTTCTGTATGTTAGGCGAGACTCCCTGATTTCTGCAAGCTTCAACTTGTTCTTGAGCAAGTAACTATTCCTATGTATTATGAGCGGGGGAAGGGGGCTCGCGTGTTCTTGGCATGATGTGCTGTGAGGTTCTTCTTGGGAAGCTTTGGAGGCTTCCTTTGCTTCTTGCTCAAAGGGATAGGAAAGGAGTCGATCATCGAGCTTGGTTATTACAGGAGGTTGCTACCTCCGGGCGGATGATAGTTCCTTGGCCACTACCGTGACTCCCCTCAACACTCTTGCCATAGCCGATTATCAGATTTCTAGTTTGGTTGTTGTTGACACCACTTTTTCTACTACGGAGCCCCATGATGATTTATTTGACGCTACTATTTTGGACAAGCTTGTGGACTCGTAGCTCTTCTGATTTGATTTAATATCTAACATTGCTATATTCGTAGCCTTTTTGATAGGGGGCTCTGATCGTTAGATCATTGTTGTGAAGCTTCTTCAAATCTTACTTAGTTGTGTTTGTTGTATGATCGCTTGTGTGCTGCAGTTGATAAATTTCGTAGTGTGATTCTCAAGTTGCTGGCTTTAATGTTCCCAGCTTTTTGTACTTGAAATGTTTTGTATGGTTTTCTTTACACGTTGTCGTATGTGGGCGCGTTTATTATGACAATGTCAGTATTTATTTTATGAAAAATATGCTATCTTTTTATTTTCGTGATAGTCTTATAATTTGTTTGTACCGGGCTTGCAATCCGCTTACATAGTTTTCATTTTTTTTCTTTCTTTTTTTTTTTATTTTTTTCCCTCTTATATCTATTTGAGTTAATTTATAGGTTACTCGTCCTTATATTGTGTTATAACAATAGAGTTAATTATGGGGCTGTACTCATTCCGTGACATATATAATAATGTGTATGTGCGTGCGCGTCTTACTGAATGCATAAAGTATAATGTGTACACGAATTTTGAAAATTTTGTGAAGGTATCTAAGCTTCACATGATATTTTGATAATATTTAAAAAACATTACATAAAATGAAATTAAGTGAAAATTTCCCCTACCACTGGCGCGGTTTACACTGGTGGAGATGCTTAAATAATCTTAAAGCTAAAGGTAGCATTTCTTCAGATCTTTGACGTTCTAGGTCCGCGGAAGTATGTCTCCGCCCTTGTTCTGGATCTTGTATGCTCCTTTTCTGAGTGCTTCCACTACCTCATACGGTCCTTCCCACTTTGGGCCTAGCTTTCCACCTTCTTTTGCGTGGCTGGCTTCGTTGCTGCGGTAGATGAAGTATCCTGGCCGGAAGGTTGTGCTGCGGACCTTGGCGTTGTAGTACTTCTCCATTCTTGCTTTGCTTTTAGCTTCGCGAATTGCAGCCTTTTCTCTTTTTTCTTCTAGCATGTCTAGGTTAGTAGCAGGGCTTCATAATTTTAGGTTTGGTTCACTTCCATACACCTTAGTAAAGTCATCCCTATCTCGACTGGAATTATGGCTTCCGTACTGTAGGTTAAGGAGAATGGGGTGTCTTCGTTGCTGGTCTTGATCATTGTGTGGTGTTCCCATAGCACGTGTGGCACTTATTCAACCTAGTTCCTGTTTTCTTCGCCTAGCATTGCTTTGATCCATTCTCCTAGACTGCGGTTTACCCTTTCCACCTGTCCGTTGGTCTGAGGATGTTTTACGGATGCAAACCTTTGCTTGATGTTTAGCTTTTCGCACCAATCCTTAAATGGGTTATCTCTGAATTGCTTTCCGTTTTCAGACATGATTTCTCTTGGTAGACCAAACCTGCATACTATGTTGTCCCAAATGAATTTCTTGACTTGGTTTCCTGTTATTGTTGCAACTGGTTTAGCCTCGATCCACTTGGTGAAATAATCAATGGCTATGATCAAGAATTTTACCTTTTCTTAGGCCTCTAGGAATGATCCTGAGATGTCGATCCCTCACTTGTAGAATGCCCATGAAGAGGTTATCGGTGTGAGCTTTTGTTGAGGATTTTTAGGCACTGGGTGATGGACTTGGCAGTCGTCACATTTTCTAATGATGTTCCTTGCGTCTTTATGCATCGTCGGCCAATACCCTGATCTAATTGTTTTTGCGACTATGGACCTTGGTCCGGAGTGCATGCTGCAGGATCCTTTATGAATTTCTCTCACCATATATTTCGCTTGGAGCGGACCGACGCATCATAACTAAGGCTCTAGAAATGACTTTCTTTATAGGACACCACGAATCACGACATATTGTCTTGTCTTAATTTTGTATGGCCGTGTTTTTTGCATTTCTCTGGTAGCGTGCCAGTCCATAAGATACTCAAATATGGTGTCATCCTGAATTATCCTTCTTCTACGACGCAAGGATCTTCTTTTATCGTGTATTTTTCTTTCATAAACTGTCTACCAGACTTGTTTGTATGATCATTTATGGGCTGAAGCTAGTAGATGAATCTTGCTTTTTAGCGCCATTAGCTTTCTTGTTTTCACTGTCTTTAAGGGTATCCTGCTCGATTGAGAATTTTTAATGCCACTGATGACGTGTCTTGGCCTTTTCAAGGTACTGGATAAGGCTTTGCTCTTTTGCATCGTATGTCCGTTCGATTTGGTTTGCCACTAAACGTGGCCTAATTTTGTTTGTCAGGTTGTTTTGCTACGCCCATTTGCTCTGCTATTCGTAGGCCTGCCATTAAGGTTTCATACTCTGCCTCCTTGCTGGACGCATTGAACTCAAACCTTAATGCGTAAGTAAATTCTACTCCTTGTGGGTTTGTAAGGATGAGTCTGGCTCCTGATCCTTCTAGGCATGAGGATCCATCCGTAAAAAGGATCCATGGTTCTAAAATTTTGTCTTTTGTTGGTGTTTCTTTGGATGGATCATCTTCCTTTAGCCGTTCCGCAATAAAGTCTGCTAAGACTTGGCCGTGGATGGATGTTTGCGGTCTATAACTGATATCGAATGCTCCTAGTTTGAAAGTCCATTTTACCATTCTTCTGGCGTTTTCAAGTCGAGACAAGATTTGTTTGATTGGCTGATCCGTGACAACCACTATTGCATGTGCTTGGAAGTATCTTCTTAGACTTCTTGAAGCGTGTACCAAGGCTAGTATCAATTTTTCCATTGGATTTTAATTGATCTCTGGGGCCTGTAATGCGCTGCTAACGAAATAGATTAGCATTTGCTTCGAGTCTCTTTCCGTTAACAGGACCGCGCTGATCGCCTCTTTGGCTGCACAAAGGTACATTAGGAGGTCCACTTTTAATTTTGGCGCTGTGAGTAACGAAAGTTCAGCAATGTGATTTTACATTTCCTGGAATGCTCTTTCTGCTTCTTCGGTCCACTAGAAATTGCTCTTGTTCATGCAGTTATTCAAGGTTTTAAAGAAGGGTAGAGACTTTTCCACAGACTTTGATAAAAATCTACTTAAGCTTGCCAGTTTTCCATTGAGGCTATGTACCTCTTTCAGCATTCTTGGTGAATGCAGTTTCATGACTGCTTTTGCCTTTTCCGGACATGCTTTTATTCCCTTCATGTTTACAATGTGACCCAGGAACATCCCTTCTTCTGCTCCGAAGGTGCATGTCTTGGGGTTTAGTTTCATGTTGATCTTCCTTAGGACTTGGAAAGTTTCTTCAATATCCCTAAGGATTTCTTATCAAGGCTTTATCTATAAGCCGCTGGTACTGCTCCGGCATTTTTAAGACCGAACGACATTTTTGTGTAACAGTACACCCCTTGGCTTGTGTGAAATGTTGTTTTCTCCTTATCTTCCTCTTCCATCTGTATTTGATGATACCCTTTGTAGGAGTCTAGGAAACATTTGAAGGGGTATCCGCAAAGGGATTCGATTTTCTAATCGATTTCTAGGAGGGGGTAGCAATCTTTAGGGCATGACTTGTTTAGGTCCGTAAAGTCGACACACATCCTCCAACTGTTATCATGCTTTTTTACCATCACCGAGTTTGAGAGCCAGCTATGGTAATTCACTTCTCTCATAATCTATGCTTCTACCAGCTTAGCAACATCTTCTTGGATGGCTTTATTCTGGTCCGGTACCTGACCTCTTCTCTTTTGCCTTATCAGCAGACATCCTTAATGGATGTTCAGGCGGTGTTCCGCTATGGACCTTGGAACGCCTGTTATGTCTGCTGGTTTCCAGGCTAATATGTCTAAGTTATTTCTGAGCAAGTCATAGAGCTCCATCCTTCCTTTCTCTGATAGGCTTCCGCCTATGGGCACGATTTATTTTGGATATTCAGAATGAATTGACACTTTTATCCCTTTTGTTGCAGCTGGCTCGTTAGGGAGAAGTTCATTTGGAGCTTCCGCTACCATTCTGCATTCAGTCGGTATTATAGTGTTGCTGTGTAGCATGACTATTCCTTCTTTTACTAGGAATTTGATCATTTTATGAGTTGTGGACGAGACCGCTTGGATTTTTCTAATACTTGGCCGGCCAATGATACCGTTATACAGTGATGGGGACCGCACGACAATAAAGTTCATCAGGGCACTCATGGAGTGTTCCTCGTCTCCCAAGGATACCATCAACGATATCTGTCCTAATGGCCAAGATATTTCCCCACTAAACCCTAGGGGTGGGGTTGTGGCTGGGGTCATTCGCCTTTTGACTTCCGGGTAGAGTTTGTTGAAGCAATGTTCATATAAGACCTTTGAGGCGGACCCTTCATCTACATACATGCGATGGATAAGGTGACCCTCGACTTCTGCGTCAATCACCATTGGGCTCTCTTGTCCGTCGCTGCTTGTGAGTGGTGGGAATGAGATCTCTTGGCTTGTAGAGAAGCTTTGGCTGACTTTTTGCCTTGTTACTCGATGCCAGGGTTGGATCATGAAAATTGTCGTATCCTTTTCTTTGCCCGAGGTCTCTGATGACATCAAATAACGTCTATTTTATAGCATCATTTATCCCATGTAATTGACCTATTTTGTATAATTATTGCAAAGAATTGTTACTTAATCGTTCATATTTGAGAATTGCAGTAATTATGGAGTACTTGGTGAAGATTGACTAAAAGGCACGCATTCTGAAGCTTAAACAAAGATATTTTAAAGATTGCTGTTCTGAAGACCAATACGCCGTATCCATCAAGGAAGATACGGCGTATCTGTGCCTACACTCACCAAAGACAGCGAAGGAAACAAGATCCAATACGCCATATCCAGGAAAGGTAATACGCTGTATTCAAGCTATATAGGAATAAAATATTCTAGAAGATATCAAACGTGGTCCCTACTCTAAGAAACCCCCAATACGTCGTATCCAAGACATTGGATACGCTGTATCGAAACCGACTTCAGACCTTATAAATAGAAAACTCAAAAACGAGTTTTAAGTGTGCAAAATCATATTCTCGATACCTAAACCATAAAATTTGATTTTTAGAGGAGAAAAAGAGCAGAAGAGGTTGAGCAACGTGATTCATTCCATAGGAGACAACGTGTAATTTCTTATACTCTTGTAATCGTTCAGTTTTTGGTATCATTCGTTAACTCGGTTAGTTTACCTTGGCTAAATCATTACTTTTATATTAATTATGACGTTTGAAGGCTAATACCTTTGGGTATTAGCCATTGTTATGAAGATCTTAATGTTTGGTTTGTTTATCTCGATTTCTTAATTTATCGTTGAATTGCTTGTTTATGTTTATCAATATACTTGTTTACATGCTTTTGTATGCGACCTATCATTCAACTGGATCTAGTGATACGAACCAAGTAATCTAGATACCGGGATAGCTCTCTATATAGTGATTTATACATCTAGATCAATAGGATCACAATTAACGACCTATCTTCACCCTTTGATTGTGAGCTTAGTTGGGCCATAAGGTGACCTTGGTATCAACGAGTACGTTCTCAATTGGTAAAGACTTGGTTAGTGGACTACTAGTATATGAATTGCCATTAAGCAGTACGTTGATAAAGTCTCTATGATCTAGGGTTTAACAAGATCACCATTTCCTTAATCCCTAAGATAGATTATAATTAGCAAATAAGGATGCTTTATGCGCATGCGTTTAACTGTGACAGAATTCTACGTGTCTAGGTCTTAGGAAGAAGTAATGCCTAAGTCTTAAGAATGATATGTCGCCTCGAGATAAGTAATCATTGCAGTAATAAACAAATCAACCTTCTGATTAGATTAATAATGGCTAATACATTTTTCTTATATTTGGCTAGACCGCTCTTTTATCTTCTGTTAATTTGCTTGCGTGGGTTAAAGTGTCTTTAATTGGTGTTAGTCACCACAAAATCTGTGCCAGTCTCTTAGACCAAAAATCCCCTTATCCGTTAGATTTAGGATTAACATAGGTTTAGCATAGGTTTAGCATAGATTATACTAACTTAGATTAGAAAAATCAAAGTATTAATAAATTGAAAGATTTAACTTCGCTCCAAGTGTTCGACACCCTACTTACCACGAAACTACCACCGACCTGTGTTGTTTTTGGTTAAGTCGGCAAAATATAAATTTAAAACTTGAATCACAAATCACACCCCTAACTACAACACATCAAGTTTTTGGCGCCGTTGCTGGGGAGTGAGAATTAATCTTAATTTTTATTTGATATTTTGGTTTTTAGCATTAGATTAGATCTAACCCTTAGGATTAGTGTAATTTAGATTAGTGTATAATTTTGTATATTATGTATATTTGCTTGTATATATGTTTAATTGTTTGCGTATTTAATTGTTTTTTTTATCGTACACTGTTTTGGTCGATAACTCGATACGGCGTATCCACTTCCACTAGATATGGCGTATCCAACTTTCTATCCAATACAGCGTATTCATTCAAAAAGTTTAATACGGCGTATTCACTTCTATTGAATACAGCGTATCGATCATCTGAAACATAAGCTTAATTTTTCGCGTTTGATTTTCGTGCTTAATTTTTCTATCTTTCTTCAGAGCAAATCATGCTGATATTTTCACCCTTGTTGCAGATCATACTTATCAGATCTAGTAGATCGAAGAAGAGATGGCAGGCAAATAAGCAAAATCAACAACGAGAAAGAGTGTGACTAATGACCAAGCAGATTACTATTCAGGGATTACAAGCATTACGGTTAATGAAAAGAACACTTATGAGCTGAAAGGAAAATTCCTTGATGATTTACACAAGAATGCTTTTAGTGAAACTCATGGGGAAGACACGGTCAAGCATATTAAATACTTCCTTAAAATTGTTGACCCAATCGATTTACCCTATGTTAATCAAGATAAACTTCGAGTTGTTGTTTTTCCGATCTCATTGGCTGGAGATGCGTGGAGATGGTTTGATGGAATTAAAGAATCAATTACTAGTTGGGTCGATTTAACTGCAAAATTTTTTAGAAAATATTACCCGCCTTCTCGCACTGGAAAATTTAACACCCCAATAATTAAATGGGACCCTACTAATCCCAAGTTTGAAAACTGGTTGGCCTCAAAGTTTGTATACTACAAAACTATAAATATATTCACTAAAGGAGCTTTGTGGGACTACTAGAAGTTGGGGAGTGACGAAATTGAGCCAACAAATGAAGAAACTTTCGATCTTGAGGAAACTAATCACTGTGATGAAGAAGAAATCAGTGAAATTTTTAGGATTGAAACAAACTTGTTCGATTATGAAACACCGCTGTGCGAAAAATTCAAAGAGTTCGATTACCTACTCAAGATAGATCATGATCTCCTTACTAAAGACATTAATGGATTCAAGACTTATGAAGAATACAAGGATGATTGGATTTATGAATGGAACGAGAACATACCATGGGTATATGAAAAACCATAGACTGACAAAATGGCACATGGACATCAAGGACCATGAAGTACTAAAACTGTGATGGATTAGCAGCCCTATAAGCACAACTCAACATCTTTGAAGAGAATCAAGAAAGTAAATGAAAAAAGTTTATGCTGCACAAGCAGTGATGGTAACAATGTAAGGGTCCCTAATACACTAAGATTGTTCCACTTCAAGGAAAGAAAGGAAAACCTTGAAGAAGCTTACTAACTCAATTTGGTACACCACTTTTTTTTTTAAGGAGGGGGATAAAGCTACTGCTTTGGAAATTCTATCAATGAACAATGTGTACCTTTTCATTCCAGAACGAATGGCACAATCTATGGAAGATACCCTGAGCAAATTTATGAGTGAATTGGCAAAAAGACATGAGGAGAACTCCAATTTGATCAAAGAGATCTGAGCTTCAAAGGATGCTGCCATAAGGAACTAAGGATCATCAATTATAACTTTGGAGATCCAAATCGGGTAAATGAGCAAGGTCCTACAGGAAATAGAATTTGGAAGTTTACCAAGATCAATTGAAACTAACCCGAGAGACCATGTCAAGTCGATCTCAACTATTGTTAAAGCTGATTCATACCCGATACGCCGCATGGGATCCTCCCAATACGCCGTATCTACTCGACATAACCGTATACTGATGTATGAGACAAAGCAAACGACAATTCCATTTCCAAGTCGTTTGAATGGTTACTACTGTGAAGAAAAAAAGGGATCATATGGACCATAATTCTCGGAAGCTTACTCTGAAGCTTCACATATCAATAATTCCATACCCAAAAAGGAGAAAGACCTAGGGATTTTCACTTTACCTTGCTTTATTAATAATGTTTACTTTGATAATGCACTTGCTGACTTAGGAGCTAGCGTTAGTGTTATGCCTCTCTCGACCTACCTTAACTTAGGATTATGAGAATTAGCTCACACTAAGTTAACAGTTGAATTAGCAGATAGGACTGTGAAATATCCAAAAGGAATTGCTGAAAACGGCTAGTCACAGATTGGTAAAATTTGTATCCCCATTGATTTTATTATTATAGTATGCTCCGAGGATTATAAGTACCCTGATTACTCGGGAGGACATTTATTGTCTACCGTCCATGCCAAAGATTGATGTGTTTTAAAAAGTAAGATTACTTTGGAATAGTTGGGGAAGAGAAAATATTTTTCAAAAAGGTGCTAAAACCTGCTAGTAGTTGTGTAATTAAGAGGGTCTAAAGGTAGGTTTGAGAGAAAGAATGGAACTGATTTAGAGCCTAGGCTAATGGGGGAGAGGACTTTGTTTGTTAAATAGGTCATTCAACCCTTTCTTTGGGGATTACATAGAACTAAAACGATCCTTAATGTACATTAGAGCTTATGAGATATAAATGATGATTAATACCCACCCATTTGAGGAAGTGAGGTAATGAGGAATTAGATCTAGGATTGATGCTAGAATGGTTGCAAAGTTTTTGGATATCCCAAAGTGATTGCGGACCAACGTTAAGCAGATCCGTTTGGATTGGCCTACAACTTTAAGTTCTCTTGCATGTAGGTTTTGAATTTTACACGCTAATTTTTTTCCTCTATCTTGTACGTAAAATGTGATGTCCAAAAATTTTATAATTCATATAAGGAAGGACAAATTGAATACAGGGAAACAATGTAGTTGAGAGCCTTAATGAACATACCTATCATTTGTTGAGAACTTTTTTATCTTAACAGATTTTCAGTTTTAGAAGATATGGATGCTTATCGTGATGAAGGAATGGGCGATGTTATCTTTGGTGAACCATTTTTAAGAGAAGTTGGAATTAATGCAAAACGGTTCAAAGGAATGATTACCATTCACAATGGTAATGAAGAAGTTACTACCAATGGTCAACTGCGGTCACATTCGTGGTTTTTTTTAACACCACCACTATAGTGAACAATGACAACAAGAATCCCACACACTTACTGAAGGTAAGTGAGAAGATAACTTGTGGTACGAGTGGGGAATCTCGCACTCGTACCAAAAGCTCAAGAGTTTCTACAAGGGGGTCTTGAACTTAGGACCCGAATATGTCCGAGATGCGAAGATGGAAGAATGGCTCACACGCGGGCACATAAGCGTGCATGAGATGGAGTAAGCTGGAAGAAAAAGTCTAACTTAAAGACTAACTGAAAGAAAAGTGCTTCTCGGGAGACAACCCGGATTGTTATTCATTTTTATCAAGTATGTCTTCCCAGACATTAATATGGCGTATCCGCTCCATACCATACGACATATTGAAAGTCTGAATGTTATCAGTCCTTTATTTTTATGCACTTTTTAAACTTCTATTGTCGTTTTGGTCAAATATGGCGTATTCACTGCATATGATATAGTCGTATTTAATCAGATCTGTACCGTATTTAGATATTTTTACAGGTTTTGTGACTTACGGCGTTATTCAGTTTAAGGATACGGCGTATTGGTCTCCTGCATAGTTTTATTTAGTTTAGCTTTAAATTAACCGTAGATACCCAAGATAGGATTTTGCATGTTTTTTCCTATATTTTGCACAGGACCTCGCTGCAAAGAAATTGACGAAGTTGGTGAAGTATCAATCATCTGGAATCCTATGTGTGATTGTAGTCATGCTGGAATACAGACGCATTTTCAACACACATCCTTGCTCATAAACTCAACTTAGAGAATCTACCGAGTAAAATATCAGGGTAGTTTCTCATTCTAATTCTTTTTAATTCCCTCTTTTTTTAATGTTTTATCTATACAACGAGAGCGTTGTATAATTCAAGTGGGGGGATGGAATTAGAATGTATACTTGTCCTATTTTTCAAACTAAAATGCTTAAATTATGCTCAAATTTAAAAAAAATTCAAGCATACTTTTGTGAAATTACTTGATACATAACCTGCATACAATAACCCTTATTACATATTATGAGGATTTAACCTTATCCGTTTCTAAATGTTTACCGAAATTTCACAAAAATATGAGTGTGCCGGATGATTTGTAGACTTTAGAACTTGGCTTGGTATATCTAATCGAGACCACAATAATGCGTACTATGGATTTAGATGGAGTAACTTGTTTAAATTGGTAAAATTTTAGCATTACACCCACAAAGCCTTTATATGATGTTTTATTAACAAACTACACTGGTTAGTTAAATCCCCGTATAAACCCTTTGTTTACTCTCATCTTAAGAGTAAGATACCCCTAGAAAAACCAATAGAGCCAATCCTTTAGGAATAACACCA